>CM062813.1:583216814-583439118 GCA_031772625.1 Pinus tabuliformis
GAACCCAACCCAAACCTTGCTTGCCACCCAACTTCTTTCAACCAACCAAGGTCGGCATGGCCAGGGCTCAAATCATGCCAATTCTCCAACTATAAAAGACTATGTCCCGTGATAGCCTCCCCACTACTAGCTCCCATCAGGTACTTGGTTCCGGTCCTTGGGAGCTAGTCCATCCAACTTTTCTCCACATTCACAGAGCATACCAACAAATAGACGCACATTAACACATCGACATTTACAACATCCCTTCCCTCAACCCCCAGGTTTACCAAGCATACAAGATAAAGTTTTCACTCAAACTGACACCCTCCTAACCATACCCTATAAGCCCCATGTGAGAGAGAAAAAATTCATAATGGATTGACACCAGGGAGGAACCCATTGAGCTGGGATTATTCCAGCAGACATTTGACACCATGCATATCTCCCAGCCCAAATTGCACTCAGCACAGACCCCATGCCCCCATACATACCCCAATTAACAAACCAAATGTAGGGAAGCATAATGGAGTGGATGCAGGACCATTTAACATACCTCGTAACCAGCGTTTGGATCCGATGGATCACCCTGCCTTTCTAGAGCCTCTGCTTCACTCTTTCCTTCGCTACCTCTTCTCTATCAGTCCCCGATCTATTATCCTTCATCGTGGTCTGTAAGCTTTCCCACACGCATTTGTCGCTTTCCTTCATTCCAATTGCCTTAAACATGCCAAAGGCCACTGCACCTTGC
This sequence comes from Pinus tabuliformis, assembly GCA_031772625.1. Lineage (NCBI taxonomy): Eukaryota > Viridiplantae > Streptophyta > Pinopsida > Pinales > Pinaceae > Pinus > Pinus tabuliformis. Next base: position 583,217,545 of record CM062813.1, read on the forward strand.
GCTTCAAGCGTGTGGGAGGTGGTGGCAACACTCTGCTTAGTCCCTATCATAATGACACCCTTACTGGCTCTGTCCGACAACTCACACCCCGATCGAAGGTTTTGTAAATATTAATTTTTAATTTAAAAATGTTATAAAAATAAATTAAATTAAAATATTTATAATTCTTTTTTTAAATGAGTGAGGGTACTTGGGTATGTGGTATTGATAATCCTGGTATTGGCCCATGGTAATGTAAGAAAACCTATGTAGAAGTTAATAATATCCATGATAAAATGGGATGAATATTCATAGTTAAGATCTTGTTATATTGTAAATATTAAATTTTTATGTGCTTATTAATTAAATTTTAATATGTTACCTAATCATTATTTTAATTTATATGGTAAAATGGATGTTAATTTATAACTGTGGTTTATATGTTATATTTTAATGCAATGTCTATTATGATTTTCTTTTATCTAAAAAATGTTCATAATCATTTTTTTTTATCTAAAAGAGAGCCTTTCGACAATCCATTCTTTTGTTGTTTATATTTTAATCATAACCTTTACAAAGATATGGTCTTCTCTTCCATGTTAATGGTTGATCTTAAAAGGTAATGTAGCTTAATTTAATTTATTTCATAACATAATAATTTAATGGATTTCATGCCTATGAGTTGTTTCTTACCATTGTGAAATGCAAAGAAATAAGATTTTTATTATATTACATACAATTTAAAAGATAAGTAAATTGTAATTTTCACATTATTTTTTTTAACTTTTAACCCCACTACTTAGTATTATTATATTATAATCCTTATATAATTTATTTTATATTTTACTTCTAGAAGTTATTGATTCATTCATTTTGGAAACAAAAGTAATTGATCTTTATATGACATTCCAACATTTTATACAATTAGATAAGTTGTTTGAGATAGGTAGCAAACAAGCAAGTGTTAGACACCTAATTCTCTCGTCATGATTTAGGTTACGGTGTGTTATTGAGATTAGTTATTAGAGTCCAAGAAAACTTGGAAATTGAATCAACGGTTTTCATATTGTATTAATGTGTACACATTGCACATCATTTTTTTGAGCAGATAGCTTAATAGCGTTGATTTCATTTTCCAATTCATGTCTCCTACAATGGTATCATAGCATGGTTAATCTACTCTATCAAATAGAATGAGCCACTAGTTTTGTAGCCATCCAAAGCATTGGGCATAAGATCTTGGAGGAGATTCTTTGTCGACACATTATGGCAGAACGGGCATGTCTTTGACTCCTCGTTGTGCACGTTGGAGACTAGAGAATTCAAATAGAATGAGATTGTCAAGCGTGACTGCCAGTGAAAAGGTATGAGTTCGTTGCGTTGTTGATCAGGTATGTGGGGTTGCAGTGAGTGCCCTCTTGCCCCCGATTTCCATTAAAAAATCAATCATGACATCACAATGAAATGTTTTTGGATCTTCAAATGTTCCATTTCAAATCGACTTTCTTCTATTCATAACTAAATGAAATGTAGTAATATCTATTTGAGTAGTTTTCCCACTCTACTACAAGTGTGTAAGCCCAATCTAAATGATAGTGTTTGTGTGTCTTCGTTACTATGTTTGTCTGGCCAGTGATGGACCAAAAGTAGAAAGAGGCGTTGTTATGGCTATTCAATATATTATAGTTCTTTTTTTGTCTCGGTTATTCTGAAGATGATGGTCAAGCATGTCTTTTCTATCATTTGATCAGTCAAATTGAGATGTTGTCATAAAAATTTTATGCATTAAAAATGTTCTATGTGTTCAAGGAAGAGCGAGAGCTGAAGATTTGATTTTTTTCGTTCCACTGCAGTGTTGAAAACGGCTTCACTAGGGGAGAAATACCATATCACAATGCATTCATATTGGGGGATATATATTGAGGAAAAAATGACATAATATATTGAGCATATAATAGGGTGTAAAGGGTTTTTATATTGTCAAGTATAAAAAATGGAGGTCAAAGTTAATAAAAAATATAAAGGGGTATAAATGGGAACAGAAACATTCCCAGAATTTAAACGGGAATGTTTAAATCTTTGCATGGGGCATATGGAAAGTTTGTAACAAATTCATTTTTGAATGGCCTCCAATTAATCTATCTTGTATCTTGCCCTATATTCTCGTGTTTTTCAAAGATTTATTTCAACCTCCGAATCACTAATGGATCTGCTCCTTTTGATATCCTCCAAGCCCAAATTCATGTAATGTTTTCTTCTTTAATGGTGATTCTTAGGCTGATATTTGTGGAGGGGGTGCTATCATATTTTCCCCAGGCAACAAGTCCTTCAAGATATAGTTGAATATTAGATCAGGATCTATTATAGTGGCCGCAACACCCTCCAAAATTTTGGTTTGCATCCAAATTTCGGAGCCTTCCTTAGTTTTTCCACTGATGGTTGCAAACACTCGAGCTCATTCCATGAGCTCTTGTAGAGTATTTACACCCTTTTTTTGTTCGTCCAACAATCATCTTTTGGAATATTGATTGCTTTTTCATGCTTGAGGTCTTGTTCTGGAAATTTTTAAGGTCTGTCATTGTGTGCATGAGTTCTCGTCGCTTTGTGAACATCGTTCATACTCACACACAAAGTTGCAAGCACTTTCGCGCAAGTGTCGTCACGGTCATTCAAATGTTTATCTCAAGTGTCGCACTTATTTCTCTTAACCTTAAGACAGTCTCAATGAGCATGATTGTCTTGTTGGTTTGTGGTGTCTTGTCCTGGAGTCATGCTAAGTGTGTGATCACAATTTCACGTCTACACAGATTCACTTGCTTTCGATACACAACCATTTTCTTGAAAATATTCTCGACTGGACAACCTCCTTCAGCCAGACCCCGACTGAGATGCACTACACAGTTTCAGCCCTCAATGACCCTACTATATCTCCTAGAACTGCGCAAAATTTATCCCTAAGCCCGACCTAATCTGTGCTTCCCGCAAGATTAGTTATCAAGCCTCCCTCTGGACTGCCGAAAATCTGCACTGCACTGTGACCCGGGTTGCACTGCTCTCTAAAACTGCGTAAACATGCCTAACTTCCTACCCTGCATTGCCTATAGAAACTGCGTAATCATGTTGAGTCAGGCCTCTGCTACCTTGCTATTAACTATTCCCAGAAATTGTGCAAGCCTGTCTAGCGGACCCTCTTGCTGGCTTACTCTTCTCTACTCCTGAAAACTGCGCAGTCCTTACTGGTACACCCTCTGTTTCCCTACTCTGCATTGTTTCCAAAAACTGTGCAGTCATAATGGGAAGGTCCCTACTGCCTGTCCCGCATTGTCCCTCAAAACAGCACAGTTGTGACCAAATGCTCCTCACAGCCCGATCATGCCTTGCTCTAGAAAACTGCGCAAAATTGTTTGTCAGTGCCCTCTGCTACCACATTCTGTCTTCATCTCAGAAACTGATAAGATTCCCAGCTGGAGCCCAAATGGCCCGCTCATTCCTCATCCTGAAAATTGCGCAAACATGTCGAGCAGTTCCCCCTGACACCTTGCCTTTTCTTCCGCCCAGGAACTATGGAGTTCTGCCTAGCTAGGTTCCACCTTGTAGTTGTCATTGATATCCCTAATTGTGCAATTCCACCTCCCAGTGACCTCTACATAGTTTTTTCTGACAGTACTCAAGAGTCCCTCATCCCGACCTGAGTTGTGCTCTATGCAGTTTCAGTATCTTGTCCTCCCTCCCAGTCACCAAAACAGAAAACAATGCATCATGCTAGACTAGGAGATTTTGGATTTTATGCCGTCCCGTCATGAGTGAATTGGAGGAACAAGTACATTGATAGAACATGGCACGGTGACAAACAGGATGAAGAAGTATCACATGCTAGAAGACTTGTTCACAACTGAACGAATGTACAAAGCACATCAAGCAACAAGCAAAAGGGATACATGCACTAAACCATTAAACAAAGACCAAGACCATCGAAGACCCCACAACACTTTTCCATGCGGAGGTGAAGACACAAAACACCAAGAGCACATCCATCACTCAACAGTGCAACAACTTGACATGGACATCACAGTCAGCGAGTACATGTTAGCAGTGTCATGTCGATTTGTGTCATGAGTTGTCACGGCCACATCACTACTATGGGCCATACTTGTTGTAATTAAATGTAATGTAAAGTGAAATTCCAATGGACACACACATGAAGTTGAAGAATCATGTCAGTTGAAAAGTCATAGGAAGTTGAACGGTCATGAGGGAAGTCTAAGAGTCACAAGGGTCAAGCATCACCCTTGGCTATATATACCCCTCATTGTATGAGAAAAGTAATTTTCACCTTGGCTCCTCCCGCATAGCCTTGAGAGTTTGTAGTCTATTCTTTGAGGAGCGAGAAGTGGCTCCAATGTCCCACTACTAGGACTAATGATGTATGGTGTATAGATGTTCCTTGGAAATTTTTCTTAATTCATAAGCATGTTTAGGCCATCACGTTTTCACGTATGTTTTGTATCTGTTTGTAAGAATATTCTTTAAATGTTTGTAATGCATGTTGGCTTAACTTGTACTAAGATATTTGACCTATTTCGGTTATTTTAGTGCATATGTTGTTGAAGATGTGTTGTATTGGTTTCTATTATTGTCACCTGTGTGGACTACTGCATCGGACACTAGAAAAATTCATCTTGTTCACTTTTTATAATGACTGTCACATCTGTATGTACTACTCTGCCAGATGGTGTATGTGTTTTTACTTATACATTTATTTTAACGACTGTTGCATGCGCTGTGGACTACTCCGTTGGATTCTGGGTAGACACTTGTTGTTTCACGTGTGTCTCTCCCTGGGTTGTACTACTACCTCTCATCTAGAGGCTCACTTTTACCCTCTCCCTTTACAGTGATATAACTTGGACAAAAGTTACACTACGCACTCACCAGACACACCTACCTCGCTTTTTTAAGACACAAGAATAACACTCTCATGTGCTAAAAAATGAGAGCTAAAGCAAACCTTTAAGATAATGGCAACCAGGCCATTGTACCAGATGGGACTTCTACACCAAACGGTGTGAGGTCTAGTTTGGAATTCATACCGAGGAGATCCCGTGAATGTTGGTGAGTCTAGCACCATCAACATTTCTTGTGCCAGAAGGCGGGCCACCAGTATTTTATGGTTGAATGTCCTCTCAACCCCACTCATCCATCATCTGGTCAAGACAGTAACACTCACTCCCTCTCCCGCACGCACAACTCTGAAGTTGGTCAATCCTCACCTCTCATACCCAAACAATAAATCTTGTATTAGCATATTTGCTATGTTTTTCCCATCACCTGTCAATTTGCTAAAGCACTCAGACTGATTCCAGGAGTACACTCTTCCATATGAACCTAAGAAGCCAAAAACTACTCACATAGGAGTGGTAGTATCATATGTAGAAGAAGTAATATTCGCCACTCTTGAAGAGCTAGCAGAAGTTGTTGTGAACAAAGAGGAACCTTCAATCTTCTAACAGGGAGAAAAAGACAATCTCTTGCTCTTGGGCTCAGGTTCTGGAATAGGAGGTGGAGGGGAAGGTAGCGGAGGAGGCAGAGGTGGAGACGAACGAACAGACTCAAAAGCGCAACCCTCAAATTTTGAAGAAGAAGGGGAGGATGAAAAAGAAGACAACATGGCTAACCAAAATCATGAATGGATGACTGAGGTCCCATTGGCACTCTTGGGTGTCTTGCACAAGATGCCAAGGAACACAGAGAATTTGTTAACAAAGTATGACCCTAACAAGGTAGTGAATGAGGAAGACCACTTAGACACGTTCTACCTACATCTGTAGACACTTGAGGTACGTTATGACGACATTGCATGTAGATTGTTTCCATGTACCTTTAATGACAGAGTAGTTATATGGTATCATAGCATTCTTGTGAACTCCATTCAGAACTGGGGGATGTTCAAATGAATTTTCCTTGAGAATTTTACTAATGACAAAACCCCCACCATGTTTCCCAAGGAGTTGGCTAGTCTTAAGATGGAGTAGAAAGAAAAAGTTAAATATTTCAGCCAGAGGTTTACCCGTATCCTGAAAATGTTCACTATGGACACTAAACCTCATGACTCCATCACTGTTGACTACTACACGTCCACACTACCGACCAATATTGCGTAGTTCATCAAGCGAATCGCGATCTATGAAACCAACACTTCCTAAAAATTACCAAGAGGCAATTCCTGTGGAGAAAGACCTGCGCACTATTGAAGTCATTGTAGATGATGAATCGATGAAAGACTCCAAAGACACGGGCAGGAAGTCTCAAATTGCTACGATTAAGGAAAAGGAAAAGGAAGCAAGTGAAATTGAGAACCTTACATGTCTCGTCAAGTCCTTGACAACCAAAGTGTCTGACCTTAAGCAATGGACGACCGAGATAGTTGTGAGCAGTAGGCCTCCTAAATTTGCGCAGAAGAGGAATGGGACATCAGGCAGCAGCAATAGCCACTTGGCTAAATCTGCACAGAGCTCTTACATTGTGTTCCACTTGGACCAAATTGCAACGGATCACTTCTGCACAGTCCATGAAGACTGGCATTCAGGAAAAAAAAAAAAAAAAACTTGTCCAAAATGGAACAGAGTGATGAGCACCATAGCTACAAGGTTGACTGATCAATTTAAATCTAGTGAGCAGATTTAGCCTGAGGACGAAGATGAATAAGAATATGTTGCGTCTGATGAAGCTCCAAGTGTTGGGCAGGTGATTAACATGTATTAGTGCGAATGCACTACCCAGAAGACAACCATCGAGAAGGAGCCTCCAAAGCAAAACAGTCGATACAACTTGAGAAGTCAAGGGGCCCCCATTGTGTTTGAGACACCGAAAGAAAAAATCAGACAACAACTTCTCAAAGCAATTGATCCTCCAGTCTCCTCAACACAGAAAACACAAAGCAAGTCCGGGAAGATAGCTATAGCGAAAGGTACATCTGTGAGCAGCAAAGATCAAAACACTCCGTCGGACAGTACGAACACAATTCTACCCCCAGACATCTTTGTGAGTCTCCTCGCTTTGGATTACAATATTTTTGAAGACATGAAGAAGACCCGTGTGAACATATCTCTGTACGATCTAACTAAGATCACGGGTCAGCGGGACATTCTTTTGCGCGCACTGGGGAAAACCTCCACAGATAGTGTTGCCTCTTCTAGCAAGGGAACAAGAAAGTCTTCTGACCCACTCACATCCATACTCAACACACTCCATATGGAGGAAGCAAACTCGCTCTACCCACCATTTTTTCTCTCATTTGAAATATTCAACTTTAATGTTCACAATTGTTTGGTTGACTCTGGCACGTCAGTCAATGTCATGCCACTCTCCATTGCTAAGTAGATCAATGCATAATGGAGCAATACAACTGTGAAGATCATCCAACTTGATCAAACATGTGTACCAACCATTGGTGAACTCCAAGATGTGATCATCTAGCTATCGTGCGATGGATTAGTTCATTAGTGCATCAACATTGTGATTGTGGACATTCTGGAAGCATATGGACTATTGTTGAGTAGAGACTGGTCCAGCAAGTTGCAAGGATACTTTTCCACAAACTGGTCACACTTATGGCTTCCGCACAAGGGTAGAAACAACCAAATCTAGGTGTTGTCAGAGAGATACATGAAACACAACGTGACTCCCTTGAATGGTGAAAATGAACCATTGGCTTTCGCAGAACTCATGTTCGGTAATTGCCTTCTGGAAACACAACTGGGGTGTTATCTTGCACATCAAGCCCCCACCCCACCAGACACACAGTTGGGTCTCCTTCCTTCCCCAACTAGAAGAAATGAATCATGTACAATACATTGTAACAATAGTAGTAGTAGTAGTACTAGCACAACAAGCGGTCCTTGTATAGATGAGATGTGGACCTTGTTTTTTGACGTATCCAAGACGCGAGATGGCTTTGGAGTCGGTGTGTCTTGATAGACCCGATGCAAAGGAAACACTTAGTCTCAATCCACTTGGAGTTCGATTGCATGAACAACACTGTTAAATACGAAGCACTTGTTTTGGGCTTACACAAAGTCATCAACCTCAACGTTGTTGTGATGAAAGTGGTAGGTGACTCAGAGATCGTGGTACGACGTGTATGTAACACTATACATTGTTTTTCACCCCATCTTAAAAGTTATCAACAAGAGGTATGGTGACTCATCTCAAACTTCCAAGATTTTAATATTATTTATGTACCAAGAATGTGTAACGCAACTGCTAGAATTTGAAATTTTGTATAAGCCATATGTCCCATATAACATTACTAACTTACACATTTTTTACAATGATCAACAAATACTGCATTTTATGGCCAACGCTGACATCTTCAAAGACACAACGATTGATGAAGACGTGCACGAGTAGTCTCTGCAAGCCACAACTGATGATCGTGAAGGAAACCTCATCCCCAAGGGTGTGGTATCACTCGAGAAGATATACGACTTGCATAACCACTTCTAGGGACCCAGGAACACTAAAACCCAAAGTTCCACACTGATGCAAGAACAAATTAACTTGGGAGAAGACAAAGATTTGAAGTTTGTAAATCTCGATACATGTTGCACACCAGAAGAGCGGCAAGCCTTTTTTCGCTTGTTCAGACAGTACCATAATGTGTTCCCATAGACATATGATGACTTGAAAACATATGACACATGAATAATCCAACACGTTTGTAGGTTTTAACACCGTACAAAAATTACCTGCATATGAATTCTAAAAAATAGAAAATAAACAACGGTGAGAGAATAAACATAAAATAGATATACACAGAGATTTACCCCTGGATCCCAAAACGAGGACTACTAGATTGACTTTTCATTATATTCCTTTCAATGTTACAATACATATATATACATGTTGAAGCATCCAAAAACCCAAATTCATTAACCCTGGATTAGAACATAACCGTAGTTCCCTTGATCAGATCTACAAAATACCATGGACATAAAACCCTCATGCCCAAATCCATGTGCAGAACCCATGCACAAAACCATATGTAGTTCCTCCCACCTATTATAGGGTCCAAAAAAAATCTCAGGGTGCTGCCTCCAACCCCGTGCAGGGGCACTACCGCCCCCCTGCAAACCTCCCACGCGTGCGGTAGTCGTGGAAAGAATATAACACACACCCAACATTATCCCACTTGTTGTTTTCTTTCCACAGGGGGGCACAAGAGAGCTTAGTCATTGATCCAACCCTACAACGTGCATTGTTTCTCTACACCAAGAGAACTTCTCAGTGCTCACAAATTTTGTCAATGCATCTACAATATTCTTTAAAGTGTCCACCTTTACCAGCAACACCTTTTTGTCCTCAACCATATACCTCACAAAAGTGATAATGAACATCAATGTGCTTTGTCTTTGAATGATAAGCAGGGCTCTTTGCTAAGAAAATTACAGTTTGGCTGTCACAGTCTATCCTTATAGCTCGTTGTACTAACCCCATACTTGAACACAATCTCTGCAACCAAACTGATTCCTTGTTTGCATGAGTGGTTTCCATGTATTTTGTCTTTGTCGTTGAAAGTGCCACTACATACTATCTCTTACTCATCCAATTGACTACACCTCCAAATAGGTTAAACACATACCCACTTCTAGATCTTCTCTAATCCAGATCTCTAGCCCAATCTGCATCAACAAAGCCACTGATTTCCAAAACTCTATCCAATCATGGTCTTCCATGGTAGCACAAACCATAATCACTAGTTCCACGCAAATACCTAAAAACCCGCTTCACTGTTGTCCAATGCTCCTTCCCTGGTGTTGACATAAACCTACTCAATACTCCCATTGCATGTGTAATGTTTGGTCTAGTACATACCATTGCATTCACCAGCCTACCGACTACAATTTCATATGGAACATGGGACATGTCCTCTTCCTCTTCTTGTGTCTTGGGACACTGTTCAACAAATAAAATTACACCTAAAGGAATAGGAACCTTCACCGGTTTACTATCATGCATATTAAACCTCTGCAGTATTGTCTCGACATACTTCTTCTAGTTTAACCAGAGCTTCCTCTTTTCCCGATCTTGTTTAAGTTCCATGCCCAAAATATAGTTTGCAACACTAATATATTTCATGTCAAATTTGGAGGACAATTGGGTCTTCAAATCCTAGATAATTTCTTTGCCATTTCCAACAAACAACATATCATCCACATACAAGACCATATAAATAACGCGGTCACCAATTAATTTAAAATACACAAAGTAATCTGCTTTACTTCTGGTGAAGCCAAGTCCCCATATAAATGTATCAAATTTCTGATACCACATCCTTGGTGATTGTTTTAACCGAGGAACTTTTTTAACTTGCATACTAGTTCCTTCTTACTCTTCACCGCAAAGCCTTCAGGTTGCTTCATGTATATCTCTTCTTCCAGATCCTCATGAAGAAATGTTGTCTTCACATCCATATATTCTACCTCAAAATCAAAAGCAGCAACAACAAGTAAAATTAAGCTAATATAAGCTACCTTGGCAAAAAGAGAAAAAATATCACCAAAATCAATTCCTAACACTTGGGAATAACCTTTTGCTAGTAACTGAGCTTTGTATTTCTCCACCTTTCCTTCTGCATTCATCTTCTTATTAAACACCCATTTTATACCAATGGGTTTCCTTCGAGTTGACAACTCCACCAGATCCCAGGCCTCATTTTTATGCAAAGATGCCATTCCATCAACCATGGCCTCTTTCCAGAGTTTTCTATCCTTTGAATCTACTACTACCCTCACATTTCAGGGATCATCATCAATAATAGATAAAGAAAAAATTTAACAGAAAGCAAATGGACTATGCCTTTCTGGTTGCCTTCTTTCTCGAACTGATCTTCTCACAGCTGGAGTTTGTGGCTCTTCATCTTCTGATTCCTCTTCTGCTGTAGAGTCTGATTCTTCCTCCTTTAGCTCAAACTCTATATTTCTAGGTTCCTTTGGTAGGACTTCATGTTAATAACATTTTTCACCTCTCTAAACACCACATCTCGGTTGTACATAACCTTCCTTGTTTCTATTTTCCAAAGCTTATAACCTTTTAAACCATCCCTATACCCAATAAAGGTGCACCTTTCAGATTTACAATCCAACTTTGTTCTTTTCTCCTTTGGAACATGTACATATGCATCTAATCTAGGTGGATATTGGTGGCCACCTGCCAATTCCACTTGGACCCCCACCATTGTTTCTTTCAGTTTTTCAGTTTCCTTAATTGTAGGACAGTTTACTATTTTTAGCAGTTTTTTGGGTCCTAAACTTCTGGAGCTGTTTTGAGGCCTAAACGATGCTTTTTTGGAAATCTACCACCAAAAACCCTTTTCAAGTCATGTTTTCCGTCGTATTACTCAGAGAGATATTTCCAACAAGGTATCATGCATGTCAAATGGAGATAATATGACCAAGTTATGACCCGGGGAAGTTGGCTACCCAACTAACCCCAACGGGGCCCATAAACTCTTGGTGTTACATCTACTTGGGTTAGGGTTTTGGTTGTTTAGGGTTTTCTCTTATAGTTCAATAATAAAAATTCCCTTGAGCTCATTGTAACTCAGTTCGGAGGCATGTAGCCACCTCATCTCTTCTCAAAGATAATCGCCTGAGCTAGTCTCATTTCCATACTGTTTGTAAGCATATTTCATTATTTGATATTAATCAAAGGAAGTGTTATTTCTGTTGTATCTCTGTATTTATGGTTATATCTGTAATTTGTTGTGTTCCTGTTTAAATTCAGATTAGTGATATCAGAGCGGTCTACTCTTTCTCTGTTTTCTTTGCATGTCCCCAACAAGGTCGGGATATAAGGAGTTAGGGCTCGAACTCGTCGAACCTTTGAAAGACTAGCCTTGGAAATCCCGACGACCTCCCATGGAGGAAGAAAAGAAAGACGAGGGAGCAGGAGATCCTATCAAAATATTGCTCGAGGAGGCCCTCAAGAAACAAAGGAACACAATGATGGATAACTTTTCCCAAATCCTTCAACGGTTTCCCATTGACGGCACATCCACATCCAACAGCCACTCTGGAGGCTCCACACCTTTTAAGGTACAAGTAAACTTTGACATTCCCATATTTCAGGGCCAAATAGATGCAGACATTGTAGATAAATGGTTGAATATGCTAAAAGGATATTTTTTTGTTCATGATTTTTCCAGCCGAGAAAATATTACTTTTGATCTTCTCAAATACACCCCACACATCAAGGATTGGTGGGAAACTTATTGTCAACAGAAGGATGAAATTATGACCTCACTGTTTTCACAGCCGCTCCCACTTGGAATTCATTCCGAGACGCCATCAAGGAGCAGTACTACCCTTTCAAGAGCTACGAGGACAAATACATAAAGTGGACCACACTGCGCCAAGGAAGGGACCAAGATGTGTTGGAGTTTACCAGTGTTTTTCATACCCTTCGCACGAAGTTAGGTATCAGGTATTCTGAGAAACATTTGGTACTCAAGTACCACAGTTGCCTACATAGATACATCCAAGATGAGATGGAGTTCTTGGACATCTCCTTGCTCGGCACAGCGTACCGATACACCGTCAAGATCGAGCAGAATTTTAAACAGAAGAAGTGAGACTTTGGATCTGTGAATCAAAAGCAAGGGAAAGGTACCCCAAAACCACATAACAAAGGATAAATCCAAGGCGAGACTACCCAGGACAACCCATCAAGGCCAAAAGCAAAGGACAACACTGCAAACTAAAGAAGGACACAAGAAAGTGGTGTGAGTTCCATAAGAGCTCCACCTACAACACAAGCGAGTGTCAGGCCAAGCAATCACTGGTGGTCGAGCTGAAGGCTTCAGAATCAGATGCATGTTCCGACTCTGAGTCAGAACCCGAAAAGGGAAATGAAAAAAGGAAGCAGATTGTTGATGGGGATCCCAACGCCATCGTCGCCACCACAAAGATCCAAAAGGAGGAACCCGAAGATCTAGAGGAGGAGGAGCATCTCTTCCACCCCTAGATGTGGGTAAAGGGTTCCCCGCTACAGTTCATTATCGACAGCGGGACCCAAAAGAACCTCATTGTAGAAGAGGTCATGAAGTAGCTAGGCTTACCGACCATAACATACCCATAACCATACACCATCAGGTGGCTTCACCAAGGACCAGATCTACGCGTGAGCCAACAAAGCTGCCTTCCATACAGCATCAAGCCCTTCACGGATGAGGTATTATGTGACGTTTCTCCCCTTGATGTTTGTGATGTATTATTAGGCCAACCATACTTGTGGAAGCGACATGCTATGTATGAGTCAAGGCCTCGCGTTATTATTGTCACATTGGGAAATAAGTTGTACAAGATACTGAAGGTAAACCCACCTACCACCATCTCTCTGGTTACTGCAAAACAATGCAGTAAGCTCATTTCAAAAACTAGGAAATTTGTTTTTCTGATGATATGCCCTCAAGGAAAGAAGAAGACAATGGCCACAACCTCCAGAGAAGGCTCCTCCACACGACAACAACAGATGGACAAGGTTGTGGAGGAGTATGAGGACATCTTCACCTCCCCCACAGGGGTGCCTCTTGACTGTCAGGTCAAGCACTCCATCGATCTAACCCGAGGTACGTCGTTACCTAATGGACCAAACTATCAACACTCTGTTCTAGAGAACGATGAAATCAAAAGGCAAATTCAGGAGCTGTTGCAGGACGGCTATATTCAGCTAAGTTCATCGCCCTGTGGGAGCTCGATCGTGTTGGTATAGAAGAAGGATGGGACTTGGAGACTTTGTATTGACTATTGGGCGCTAAACAAGATCACTGTTTGGAATAGGTACTCGATCCCACAGATTGATAACCTTCTAGACCAACTCAACGGAGAAAAATATTTCAACAAGATCGACTTGAAGTTCGGATATTACCAGGTATCAATTGAACCCTCCGATGTGTGGAAGACTGCCTTCAAAGCCAACGAGAGCCTTTTCAAATGGTTGGTTATGCCTTTCGGGTTGATGAATGCTCTTGAAACCTTCATGAGGCTCATGGATGACATCTTACACCCATTCACCAACTCATTTGTAGTGGTATACTTGGATGACATCCCGATCTTCAGCTAGAGTTGGGAAGAGCACCTCCACCACATCCGACAGGTTCTCTAAACATTGCGGCGACACAAGTTGTGTGCTAATTTGGAGAAATGAACTTTTGGCATGACCCAAGTTCAATATATGGGATACTTTATTGATGAACGGTGGGTGCACGTGGATCCAGCCAAGATCCAAGTCATTTAGGATTGGCCAGCCCCAACCACTTTGATAGAGCTCTGCAGCCTTCTGGGTCTTGCCAATTTCTACCGCAGGTTTGTGTTGGGGTTCTCTCATATCACTTGGCCCTTGAGTCAAGTCACCAAAGGAGGAGCAAAAGAAAAATTATTTTGGTCTGAATCTCAACAGAAGGCATTCACAGAGTTGAAACATCGCCTCTCCTATGCTCACATTACCGGACTTGCAACAACCATTTGAGATTGAGACAAATACCTCTGACTATGCTATTGGGGCAGTCCTTACTCAATAGGGGCATCCAGTGGCATATCACAGTGAGGCACTTTCAGATACGGTCCGGAAGTATCCCACTTATGATAAAGAGATGTATTCCACTGTGCAGGCCTACCGACAATGGAAACATTACATTTTGGGGAAGAAAACGGTCATCCACACAGACCACTGACCCCTGCAATTCATACAAATGTAAGGGAAGTTGCAGAATGATCGCCATCAGAAGTGGTCCACATACTTGCAACAGTTCCATTTGAATATCAATTACAAGAAGGGTAGCACAAATAATGTTGCAAACTGCCTCAGCCGACCACCGATCATGGCATTAACTATCGTGCTCAACTCTTGTGGGCACGAGACTTCTGATTGGAAACTTCTCTACAAAAGTGACCCATAATTCGGCCACACATACCACACTCTTGGAGGGTCAGCAAGTTCCAAGTTTTCACCTCCAAGATGCTCTGTTATGCCATATGGGACACCTTTGTGCTCCTTTGAGCGAGCGTGCGAAGATGATTTGGGAAGCACACTACAGTCGGGCCGCTAGGCATTTTAGGGTCGAGAAAACAAGGGAAGTACTGCAGAAGTATTTCTATTGGCCGAATTTTTGACAGCTTGTCAGGAAGTACATCAGATCCTATACTGCCTGTGTCATTATCAACTGTCCATTAAGAAGCAAGGTCCCTATACTCCACTGCCTACCCCTAGTCGACCTTGGGAATCCATCTCCATGGATTACATTTCAGGCCTTCCTTCTACTAAGCATGGCAAGGAATGTCTTTTTGTGGTCATCGACAGATTCTCGAAGATCGCCATTATGGTGACCTGCAAGAAGAATATCATAGCAGAAGCACTACTAAACTCTTTTTTGAACGCGTGTGGGTAGAATTTGGGATCCCACAGTCTATCATCTCAGATCGGGACAGCAGGTTCCCCAGTACATTTTGGTCCAGTCTTCGGTCGATGCTGGACACCAAGCTCACTAAGTCCACAACTTTCCATCCCCAAACTGATGGCCAAATAGAGGTTGTCAACAGGATGATCGTACACATTCTACGCATGTACAACTCAAATCATCCAAGCACATGGGATGAGAGCCTCCCCTATGTCCAACATAGCTACAAATGGGCTCTCCACAGCTCGACTAGCCACAACCCTTTTCAGGTGGGCTTGGGATTCTAGCCACTATGTCCCATTGATGTGGCCATACCAATTGCAGTGACTTAGGGAGATTTGGCTCATGTCCAGTCCGAATCTGACAAGTCAAATAGCTTCATTGATCATATTTAACACATTTTCAAATAGGTACATGACATATTGGACAAAGCCAATGCCAAGTACAAGCAGCGACATGATCAACGTCGAGTGCCACACAAGTTCCAGGTGGGTGACAAAGTTTGGCTACATTTGCAGAGGGAGTGCCTCACTGGGGCCCACCGCAAGATTCTCCCGCTTCGATATAGGTCATACACCATCACCAAGGTTGTGGGGAGCTCAGGATTCCCCCATTCCTTGTCCTGCACCCAATGTTTAATGTAGATCGCCTTTGGCCATAATTTCCACCATTACTAGACGCATCCGACATTACAGAACAACTCACACAAACAGAGTTAAATCCAAACTGCATGGAATAAGCTACAATTGATCGGGTCATGGACACACAGATCAAGAACACTCGCCAGCAGAAGATCCAAATGTATCGAGTTGTCAAAGCAAGCCAACTCCTTCACCAAGGCAAGTGGCTCACCAGGGACCAAGTTCAGTAAAAGTTTCCTCATTTCATGGAGGAACTCAATGCAATGGGGACCATTTCTTCATAAGGGCGGAGGAATGAACCAAGTGGATATTGGTGGCCACTCGGCAATTCCACTTGGACCCCCACCATTGTTTCTTTCAGTTTTTCAGTTTCCTTAATTGTAGCACAATTTACTTATTTTAACAGTTTTTCGGGTCCTAAAATTCTGAAGCCATTTTGAGGCCTTAAATGACGTTTTCTTGGAAATCTACCACCAATGACTCTTTTGATGTCATGTTTTCCTTCGTAGTCCTCGAAGAGATATTTCCAATGGGGTATCACGCGCGTCAAACGAAGATAATATGACCAAGTTACAACCTCAGGAAGTTGGCTGCCCGACTAACCCCAACGAGGCCCATAAACTCTTGGTGTTACATCTCCTCGGGTTAGGGTTTTGGTTGTTTAGGGTTTTCTCTTATTGTTCAATAATAAAAAGGCCCTTGAGCCTCATTGTAACTCATTTCAGAGGCATATAGCAACCACATCTCTTCTTAGAGATAAGCTACCATCGCCCAAGCTAGTCTCATTTCCATATTGTTTGTAAGCATATTTAGTTATTTGATATTAATCAAAGGAAGTGTTATTTATGCTACATCTCTGTATTTATGGTTATATCTATAATTTGTTGCATTCCTGTTTAAATTCAGATCAACATCACATCCAAATACTCTCATATGTGAAAGAGAAGGTTTCTTACCTGTCCATACCTCTTTTGGAGTCTTATCTTCCAACATTGATGAAGGTGATCTGTTGACCAGGTAACATGAAGACTCCACCGCCTCTGCCTAGAATTCTTATCCTAGCTCGACACCATTGATCATGCTTCTTGCATTTTCCATCAACGTATTTTTCATTCTTTCTGCAACTCCATTTTTTTGAGGTGTGTATGGAGTAGTATTTTGTCGTGCTATACCACACTTCTTAAAGAACTCTTCAAATTCCTTCTTACAAAACTATCCACCATTATCTGTCATAAGCACCTTTATCTTCTTCTCTGTCTGGTTTTCCACCAGAGCCTTAAACTATTTAAACCTGTCAAATACTTCATATTTATTCCTGAGGAAATATATCCATTTATTCCTTGAGAAGTAATCTATGAATTATACATAGTACACAGACTTACCCAGTGATGGAACTGACACAGGTCCAAATGCATCACTGTGTGAAAGCTCTAATAAATGTTTCACCCTCTTAGCACCAGAGGGGAAACTCACTTGATTTTTCTTCCCCTATACACAATTTTCACAGAAATCAAAATCTAGAGAGAAATTAGACATACGTTATACCCTACCGTTACCATGAAGTATTTGAAGGAGTTTCGCTCCAATATGTCCAAGCCTTTGATGCCATAGCATGGTATTTTCTCCAGAGACCACTAGATTTTCTGCTCCACTTTTAGGAACCATGGAATTGTTGCATCCATCAATAACAGTGCTACCCTGAAGCTTGTAGAGAGTTCCAATCTGAACTCCCAACATCAATACTAGTGCCCCCGAACCATCTTGGAGGTATCTTTCTTGAACATTGTTTTTACACCTGCATCATCCAACTTGCTTGCAGAAATCAGATTTCTGGCCAATGTAGGAATATGTAGAACACTTGGAAGTGTTCTAATCCTTCCGCCTTGCAACTTCAACTTGACTTTTCCGCGACCGACGATTCTAGCCTTCCTGTCATCCCCTAAGAAAAAATCACCACCATCATATTTCTTATACTCACAGAACCACTCTCTATGGGGAGTGAAGTGAAAGGATGCACCTGAGTCAATCAACCATGCCTCATGATCTACATGTTTACTTGAAGAAGAATCCAAGTACACATCCCCACCTTCATCTAAGGTGGTCTTCGAGTCTACAAAAGAAGCATCATCAGATCCCTTTCCTTTCTCAAGAGCTTTAGATTTACAATCCCTTTTGAAGTGCCCTTCATTTCTGCATTTCTAGAACACCTTTCTAGGTTTTCCTAGAGATCTATATCTCCCTCTAGATTTAGATCTCCCACTCAAGGAATTTTATTTTTTTTATGTTCTGGAACCATCCTCGTACAGGCAAGGAATCACCATTTTTGCCCTCCATATTTTTCCGTCTCATCTTCTCTGATAGCAAGGATGATACTATTTCATCAAATTGCAAGGCAGTTTCATTTCTACCAATTGCAACAACCAGACTATCCACGAATCTAGTAGAGAACACAACAAACTGATGCACTTATCTTCATCTGAAATTTTAATATCAATATATAATAACTAGCTTACCATAGTGTTAAAGGCATTCAGATGCTCTATCACCGAGTCTGCATCTTTCATGCTCAGGTTATACAGATTTTCCGTAGGAGCAGTTTATTCACCAGAGACTTAGATTGGTACAAAGTCCCTAACTTGTCCCACAAAGCCTTTGCTGAGGCTTCCCATGATACAGCCAACAATACTGAATCTGAGAGACACAATCGTATTTTTCTCTTTGCCTTTCAATCCAACTTTGCCTAGTCTTCAATTGACATTGTTGTTGGTTTAGTACACGGATCTACCATGATCCACTGATCTTTATCCACTAGCAAATCCTCCATCTTGAGTTTCGAAAACTGAAAACTTTGACCATTAAATTTCTTGATCTCTATCTTTCCACTACTTTCCATCTTCTTTCACCACAAGAATCAATCCCACAAATATCCCACTGAGCAGGGTCTACCATAGGCCCGAGAAAAACCCCTCAGCAGAAAAGGTGTCCCCTTGAAGCCAAACAACTCTGATACCAAATGTAGGTTTTAACCCCATACAACATTTACGTACATATGAATTCTCCAAAACAAATATACACAAATATTTTCCCCTAGATCCCAAAACCGGGACTACCAGATTGATTTTTCATTATATTCCTTTAAATGTTACAATACCTATATATACATGTCGAAGTATCCATAAACCCCAATCCATTAACCCTGGATTAGAACATAACCATAGTTCCCTTTATTGGATCTACAAAAAACCATCATGCCCAAAACCATGTGCGAAATCCATGAACAAAACCATAGGTAAGTCCACCCATCTGATATAGGGTCCAAAAAACAATTCCCAAGGCGTTGTTCCTGGTGCAATGTATAGAGGGTGTTGCTTCCCCCCCAGTGACCCCCCCGCACATGGGTAGTCCTGGAAATAATATAACACAAACCCAACAACATTATCTTGATCAAAGAAGGGTCCAAGCCATTTTAGCAGAAGCTCAGGAAAATACATCTGTCACTTGAACCCCTCGTATAGAAAGAACTAACCAAGTTGTTGAATGCTCGGATCATTTACAAGGTTCGTCATTCTACTTGGGTTTCGAACTTAGTTCCTGTGAGAAGGAAGTCTGGGGAGATCCGCCTGTTCGTTGATTTCTGTAACCTTAACTGTGCCTCAGACAAAGACAACTACCCAGTGTTTTCCATGGAACACATCTTGCAGACAGTATATAGAGCAGAAATGTTTTCTCTGCTAAACATTTTTTCGAGATATAACCAGGTTCTGGTAGTAGAGCCTGGCAGAATGAAAACTATATTTTGTACCAAGTGGGGTACATTCGATAATCAAAGAATGCCATTTGGGCTGGTAAACGTAGGTGTGACATTGCAACGAGCAATGGACATTTCCTTCTGTGGGATCATCAGATAGAGCATGGTGGTTTACCTTCATGATGTGACAATCTTCTCCAGAAAATGGTCAGACCACTTGTGCCATCTCAAGAAGATCTTTGAGCAATGTCGATATTTGAGATACAAATTTTTAAGAACATTATGTAGCTATGTATCCTTCTAATTCACCTGTTGGAAATTTTTGTTGTTTACTAGATGAAGATTGTGATGATTCTCATTCAGGATTTCAGGAAGATGAATCTTATATTAATCATGGAATAGTGAGTTGGAAAGATGACGGTTATAACAAAAAATTCTTACCCTCTCTTGCTTTACCAAATGAGATTTTAGATGGACTAGGTGTAACATCTTTTGATTATCCTAAGGGTAATGTTTATAAATTTTGTAAAGTAAATGATGTTAAATAAGAAATTATACCTATAACCATATCACTATCACTCTTTTATGATTACGTAGATGAATCATCAGTAGTCAAAGATCTTGTTTTATCTAATGAAATGATGTGGTGATATCTTTAGTAATTTTGATTCTGTCATATGTCACTGGATGTTTGAAGGGCAAGAAACATGGAACCCTTGGAACTTCAAAGGGAAGTTCTTGAAGGGAACGACCGATATGGCACCCTTCGCATAAAGAAAGAACTGATTGACGTGACACCCTTGGAACTTCAAAGGGAAGTGTTTGAAGGGAACGACCAAATTGGCACCCTTGCATAAAAAAGAAACCACTGAAATATAATTAAGACAAGGTAATCATACTAATTCACATAATGAAGTAAGTGTGATTTTAAAACCAAGCAAACTAAATCAAGGGTAAATCTTTGGGTAAAGAGGGATTAGGAAGAAATAAAAGATTGGACCAATTAAGAACTCTACCCTTCCCACATTTGGAAAACCTTAGGTAGAGAATGTGCATATAAAGTAACTCCAAAGTACATAAGGTTTTAATAAGCAAAGGGGATAAAGGGGCATAGAGTTAATTAGGAAAATTAATCCTAGAATAGTCTAGCCTTATTAAGAAGAGATGGTGGAGAATGAAAATAAAGATTAATAAATTAAATTAGAGAAAATTTAGAAAACCTCTATGTGGCAAGAGCCAACAAAAGGATATCCATCTAAGAGTCAATTTGAGTTAAACTAGAATGTAGTCGGGGGACCAAATATGAGACCTATCAGTTGACTTCAGTAATGAACACAAATTAAGGCATAGAAAACGGGGATAAAGAGACATCTAGGACAAGAAATAGGGAGTCATGTTGGGGTGAGGAGAAATATTATTTTTGAATAAAAATTTGAGTAAAAGAAATTAAGAGAGCCTTGGTGAGAGGGTAACACATGGGTGGGTGAATAATCAAACTTTTAAATTAATAAAAATAGTTATTTTGCATGAAGTGCCAAGTATCCCCTATGAAGCCTCCTATAAAAGGAGCAAGCTATGGGTGAAGGGATATTTTTGGGCCCTATTGTTGGCTGGACAAGATAATTCTATTGCCTCTGACTACAAAGACTAAAGTGAGTTTGGTGAGGTGTAGGTGATAAGAAATGGAGATCTTGAGCTAGGAGTGCTTGCCTTCATTAACTAGTATTTCTTTTTCTACTTACAACCACATTATAGCTCAATGGTCTGTGGGGAAGAAGAATACCCAAGGAGTAGGTTGGGAGGTCAACCGGTGAGTCGCCAACATTATTTCGGGACACATTATCCTTCACACGGGGATGTGGGCGACAGTAAGGGAGCACAAGCAACAACAAATCCGAGAATCAAAACCCCACTCCTTGGTAAACAATACCTTGTGTATTCATAAAATTTGTTATATGATTATCGGTGTATCTATAATGACCTGATTATAAAAGTGAATGTTATGATGGTTGAATTGCAATGTTAGGAGGTAAGCAAGAGGCTCATGACCTCCCCAAAGAAGGATTATGCTTTGGCGCATTCAAATTATACAACCCAAATTGAAAGCAAGTCTTCTCTAGCATCTTTAATTTAGCCATGAATTTTCCTTCTTATGTTAAGATGGTTTTATTATGTTAACTTAACACTCAATATAATTATATTAATACAATTCAAACTCATAATACTTTTTTATTATGAATAACAAACATAGTTACAAACAACAAACATATATGTTTATGCCAATTAAATGATGAATTTCATCTTCTAGTAGAATTTTTTCATAAATATTTGTAAAAAAAAATTGAATTATAATAAATAAATAAAAAAATTAACAAAAACACAAAATGTAATACCTATTAAAAACGAGTCTATATTTATATTTATTTATAATTATAAAAAAATATTTTGACTTTTATAAATATTTTTATTAATATTTATAAGTTAAATATAAAAAAAGTTAAATTTTAAATAATAATTCACGATCTCTCTGTGGTAATAATTTAGGGTGATGTATTTACGATCTCTCTGCGGTAATAATTTACGATCTCTTTATGGTAATAATTTACGATCTCTGTGGTCATAATTTACGATCTCGCTGCGGTAATAATTCATGATCTCTCTGCGGTAATAGAAAAACAATCTGGGGCACGTGGGTCTGCGGTCCAGCTTGTTGATATCAGGGGCACACATTCCTTATATTTTTCTAATACATATATGCTCATATATTTTCAAGTATGAATAATTCACCACAATTACCAAAGATAAACCTAACACAGTTACTCTACAAAACCTCTATGAGTATATAGAGTCTTTAGAGAAACATAGAGAAGAAAGAGAAGTCAAGCTACAAACAAAGTTAGCAGCCATGCTGGAAAATAAATTCACATCTCTTGAAGACAAGATCCAAAAACAAGTAGAAAATAAAATAGAACTATTGGAGAATAAGATGGAGGCAATGGAGACTAGGTTGCAGGTTATAGAAAAACATAACCAAGATATGAAGCAAACATCCTAACGAGTAGATGTTGATACTTTAGAGAGTCTTAAAATGAAGGACGTGATTAAAGAGCTAGAAGAAAAAGTTACAATATGCAACAACTCGCCCAACTGAGGACACCCGTGATGTTTTGGTAGCTACGCCAAATCCCGTATGCTCTTCAACTTCACACAATCGATTGCATGCAACCTCTGCAAGGACACCATTGTTGAGATCACTTGAGATTCTTAAAATAGAACAAGACTCAGGATCAAAATATTTAAGGCTACTTAAACTCCCAAAAGAATCCGGCAACCTCTCCAATTGAGTGCACGAAGACAGGTCCAAGCTGTGGAGGTTCGTCAAGCTGCCAGTTTTAGGGTCATATTTATGTTTCATTTTTTGATTTTTTGGTGTTATAATTTTGAGGGTCATTTTCATCTTCAATTGCTTGTTTATGGTTTTTTGGGTGTTTTTTTTTTAATGTTTTGTTTTTCTAGTATTAAAGACTCTTCTCAAAACGAGTTTGAAATTAAAACTCATTGTCATATATACTGTGTTTGATGTTTACAGGCAAAAATATCGAAGATGCAACCAGTTTTACGAGATCCCTAGTTCTTCGTACCGTTTATTATATGTAAGTGTTTATTATCTTTGCAGTTCTTATCGCAATCGTGGTCAGGTAGGTATACAACCTAATAAAAAATTCCTAAAGGTTTTCATTTAATCGCTAGTAACCAAAATTTCAAGACAAGAGAATCATTGGAAAACAAAACCAGTGAGTTCTCTATCTCCAAAATTTGCAATACATGTAACTGTAACTGAGAATCTGGTTGCTTCAGATATAAGTCTACTGTAAGAGGATAGCCTGAATTACTATAATCGAGTTTAGGCTTCTGTGATCCATATCAGGTTAGAGAAAGATTTCGGCGAAAATCACATGGAATCTCATTTGTCGACGCGTTCCGAACCAACTAGTGTGGTTCATCGTCAGGACAAGTTGAAGAAACAGATCTAGCTCATCATGCTAAATAGTCTGAGCAGAGCCTCCAACAACTAACATATCTAACGGCTAGTTTGACTTAAGGACAAGGGTCAAAATTATTATAATATTTTAATTCGTAAAAATAAATCAATTAAGGTAAATGGTATGAGACCTAATAATTAAAAACTATAAGTTAATTAATAATTAGTTATAAAAAAGGCCTAAAAATATAAATAATTTTAATTTAAAAGTATTAAGAATAAAAGGTAATAAGGAAATCAAAGTTAATAATTAAAAATTATAATTTAATTAATAATTAAAAGGAAAATTAGTTAATTAAATGACCTAATGGATGAATAAAAAATTATATGAGACCTAATAAATTTTATTTTTATTTTTTTTAAGTTAATTAATAATTTAAAAAGTAAATTGGTTAAATGAAGAAAATATAATCTTATTTAAAAGTATTATTAAAATTGTAAGTTAATTAAAATAGAAGAAGGTAATAAAGAGAATCAAGGTTAATAAAAATTAATAATTTAAAAGGAAAATAAGTAAATTAAAGGATATATAAATTAATTTTATATAAAAGTATTATTAAAAAAGTATGTAATTAAGGTAAATGGTATGAGACCTAATAAATCAAAACTATAAGTTAATTAATAAAAATGACCTTGAAAGGCCTAAAAAGTATAAATAATTTTATTTAAAAGTAATTAAGAATAAAAGGTACTAAAGAAAATCAAAGTTAATAATTAAAAATCATAATTTAATTAATAATTAAAAGGAAAATTAGTTAATCAAATGACCTTAAAAATTATAATCGGCATGAGACCTAATAAATAAAATTTTATATAAGTTAATTAATAATTTAACAAGGAAATTGGTTAAAGGAAGAAAATATAATCTCATTTAAAAGTATTATTAAAATTAAAAATTATAAGTTAGTTAATAATTTAAAAGGAAAATTAGTAAAATTAAATGCTATTGTAATAAAGGATGGATTAATATATAAATTAATTTTATATAAAAGTATTATTAAAATGTACGTTAAATAATAAAATGTAATTAGAAAAGGATCAAAAGACCTTATAATAAAGGAAAAGTTAAATGTATAGAGTAATGTATAAATTAATTTTAACTAAAAATATTAGAAAAACAAAGGATGATAAGCAGTAAAGAATTAGAAAGGAAAATTAGTTAAATGGAGGCCCTTAAATAAATTAATCAATAAAAATAATAGGAATTAAAATGGAAAAAAAAGGCATAAAGGACCTTGAAATATCAGAAGAAATAGGTTGCTATACACACGATAAAAAATAATAATAATAATAATAGTAATAATAAATAGATAAATAAGTGAAAAATAAAGATAAAAGACACCAAAAACCAAAGAGGACGAAAAAACGACTAGGAAGAGAGGGCTGGGACCCAACACCTACTGACTCTCCAACCATCCTCTCTATTGAGATTGCTTGGTCTCTTTTCGATCTCAAACGCTTCCCTGAATTTTCGATGATGGAAATGCGAAACCTTAGCAATAACACTGGCTTCTTCAATACAAACATGATGATTGGTTTTCTCAGCATGTTCAGCCAAAGCGGAAGACTTAGATCTCCTATGCTTCAGATCTTCTGCGTGCTCGCTAATCCTCTGATTAATGGAACGACCAGTCTCCCCAATATAGGGGGTCCCACAAGAACAAGGGATCATATAAACACCCTTCATATCTTTAGGGTCGATGGGATCCTTCGCCGATCTGAGGGACGAATGAATGGTGTTCAGGGGCCTGAAGGACACAGGGATACTATGGCTCTTGAGAATCCTACCAATTCTATCAGTGGTCCCTTGAACATAAGGAATATGGACACCAGGAACACGATCTTTTGGTTCTCTTTTCGCCAGAAAATTCTTGAAAGCTTTAAGGAAAGCCCTATGACCCATGTATCTACTGTAACCATTCTCCACAAAGACATCCAGCAGATGGGATTTTTCCTTCTCAAAGCTCTTCTTGTCTGAGATCCTCAGGGCCCGAGTAGCAAGGGTACTAAGAACACCCACCTTTTGAGCCGGGAAATGGTGGGAACTGGCATGAAGATACTGCTCCGTATGAGTTTTCTTTCGAAACACTTGATGGGCGAGGGAACCATCATCATTCCTAGAAATAAGAATATTAAGGAAATGAAGGCATCCCTCAACTTTCTGCTCCTTAGTGAACTTAATGGCTGAGGACTACCTGTTAAGATGATCAAAGAAGAGATCAAGCTCATCCTAGCCATGAGACCAGATGACATTGGTGTCATCCACATACCTCTTCCATAGTTTAGGGAGGAGTCGGGAAGAGTTCAGAGCCTTGGACTCAAAATCTTCCATAAACAGATTAGCAACAATAGGGGAAAGGGGGGATCCCATTGCAACCCCACATGTTTGCTCGAAGAACTCCCCTTCAAAACTGAAGAAGGTGGAAGTAAGACAGATCTCAACCAACCTAGCCGTGTCAGGATCTGTTAGGCGGTTGATCACATCCATGACCTCATTAATAGGGATGCAAGTGAACAGGGAGACAACATCAAAACCGACAAGAATGTCCCCAGGATCAAGCTTAATGTCCTTGAGCTCCTCGATAAAGGAAGCAGAGTCTTTTACGAAGGACTCTGTTCGACCAACAAGGGGCTTAAGCTTTAAAGCCAGGAACTTCGCAAGAAGATAGGTAGGACCTCCAATGGTGTTGATGATGGGCCTTAAGGGGGCTCCTTCCTTGTGAATCTTTGGGAGGCCATAGATATTATTTATTTATTTTTTATTTATTTTTTTATTTTTTTATCGTGTGTATAGCAACCTATTTCTTCTGATATTTCAAGGTCCTTTATGCCTTTTTTTTCCATTTTAATTCCTATTATTTTTATTGATTAATTTATTTAAGGGCCTCCATTTAACTAATTTTCCTTTCTAATTCTTTACTGCTTATCATCCTTTGTTTTTCTAATATTTTTAGTTAAAATTAATTTGTACATTACTCTATACATTTAACTTTTCCTTTATTATAAGGTCTTTTGATCCTTTTCTAATTACATTTTATTATTTAACATACATTTTAATAATAGTTTTATATAAAATTAATTTATATATTAATCCATCCTTTATTACAATAGCATTTAATTTTACTAATTTTCCTTTTAAATTATTAACTAACTTATAATTTTTAATTCTAATAATACTTTTAAATGAGATTATATTTTCTTCCTTTAACCATTTTCCTTGTTAAATTATTAATTAACTTATATAAAATTTTATTTATTAGGTCTCATGCCGATTATAATTTTTATTCATCCATTAGGTCATTTGATTAACTAATTTTCCTTTTAATTATTAATTAAATTATAATTTTTAATTATTAACTTTGATTTTCTTTAGTACCTTTTATTCTTAATTACTTTTAAATAAAATTATTTATACTTTTTAGGCCTTTCAAGGTCATTTTTATTAATTAACTTATAGTTTTGATTTATTAAGTCTCATACCATTTACCTTAATTACATACTTTTTTAATAATACTTTTATATAAAATTAATTTATATATCCTTTAATTTACTTATTTTCCTTTTAAATTATTAATTTTTATTAACCTTGATTCTCTTTATTACCTTCTTCTATTTTAATTAACTTACAATTTTAATAATACTTTTAAATAAGATTATATTTTCTTCATTTAACCAATTTCCTTTATTAACTTTAAAAAAAAAAAAAAAATTTAGGTCTCATATAATTTTTTATTCATCCATTAGGTCATTTAATTAACTAATTTTCCTTTTAATTATTAATTAAATTATAATTTTTAATTATTAACTTTGATTTCCTTATTACCTTTTATTCTTAATACTTTTAAATTAAAATTATTTATATTTTTAGACCTTTTTGTAACTAATTATTAATTAACTTATAGTTTTTATTTATTAGGTCTCGTACCATTTACCTTAATTTATTTATTTTTACGAATTAAAATATTATAATAATTTTGACCGTTGTCCTTAAGTCAAACTAGTTGTTAGATATGCTAGTTGTTGGAGGCTCTGCTCAGACTATTTAGCATGATGAGTTAGATCTGTTTCTTCAACTTGTCCTGACGATGAACCACACTCGCAGAAATCTTTCTCTATCCTGAATTACTATGTTGAAGTTTTATATTAATTTTTTTGATGGTATTTTTCACTTAAGCTTAAAATAAATTAGGATGAATTTAGATGAAAAAATATTTTATTTTAAATTTAGGATAAAATTGTAATATGATTAAAGTTAAATTGGATTTTGATTAATTTAAATTAAAAATTATATAATTTCTAATTAAGATTAAAATTTAAAATGTATTTTAATTTTTAATTTATTAAATAAATTTATTTTATTATTTTTAAAATTTAAAATTAAATATATTTTGATATACTTGATATTTTGTTTTATTATATATAATTTTTAAAATAAATTTAATAATGAGTATTAAAAATTTTAATATATTTTTAATTTAAATTAATTTTCTATATATTTTTAAATTTAAATTCTTAGACCTATTTACCATTACTAGCTATGCATCCTGCCAAAAAAAAGACGATACTCTCCATGCAAGAATAGCTGGACCGCGTAAAATGGCCAACTGTAAAGCAGACATGGAATTGACGTTCCACTAACTCAAGTCAGTTTCTCCCCATTTATCTTCTTTTAATGTGTTGAAGCCGACAAAACGCATTTATCATTTTTAACTAATTATTAATCATTTTTCATTCCATTAAAAAAAATCCGTCTCTCTTTATTTAAAAAATGTTTAAATTTTATAATAATAGGAAAAAAATATTCACATTTTACTCTTTACTATCTTAATTCAAAAAACGAATTATTATAATTTCTATGTAACATAATTATATCTTTATGGAATTCATGTATGCATTTACTATTTATTTATTCAAATTACATTTTAATAATGAGAATTAGTGAATTTGGCATGGGTGAATTCTTTTCTTGATACTTGGAGACGAGCAACTGCAAATAGAACCAACCTACATTCATTTGAACTCCGGATTTACCAAGTCGTGAGGATGTGGGAGGGCAGTTTTGGTCTCCACAAGGCTTGTGGCTTGTGGTCCGAGTAGGACTATGTATGACTAAGAGCTACTCAGGGACGCTTTCTTTAGTTGGAAAAAAAATAGCCTTGAGAGGGTTCAAATCTCCTTTCGTTTGCATCTCAAAAGATTTGATTTTTGTGGGCGCTGGGTAGATCCAAAATTAAGATGGATATGGGTTGGTTTTATTTTATTTTATTTATTTTAATTTAATTTTTACTTTTCTTTGACTCAGTCAAAATGTTCAAAGGACATTACAACACCACAACATTTATCCCATATGAAAATGGAATTTGACAAGCAAATTGTGCGTGAAACCGTCAAATTTGACAGGTGCTTAAGATTTGAAATTCCTATCCTGAATCCCATAGCTTTTTTCTTTTAGATTTAATTTTAAAATGTTATAAAATAAAATTAAAATGAAATATTTGGATTTTGAAGTAAGTTATGGTTTTTGAGAAAGTTTGCATAAGCCATGGTATTGGCACATGATATTGTAACAAAGCCTATTTACTAGTTAATAATATCCATGGTAAAATGGGGGTGAATATCCATGGTTAAGAATTTTGTTAAAAAATGTTATAAAACTAAATTAAAATAAAATACTTACAAATGAATTATGATTTTTAGGAAAGTAGTATTGATAAGCCCATGGTATTGGCCCATAGTATTGTAACAAAGCCTATTTATAAGTTAATAATGTCTATTGTAAAATGGGGTGAATATCCATGGTTAATAATCTTGTTATATTATATATTTATTGTAAGTATTAAGTTTTAATTTAAAATGTTATAAAATTATATATATATATATATATATATATATATATATATATATATATATATATATATATATATATAAACGAGTTATGGTATTTGGTTACGTGGTATTGATAATCCATTGTATTGTAAGAAAATCTATATAGAAGTTAATAATGTCCATAATAAAATGGGAGAATCTTGTTGATAATTTAATTGATTTCATCCCTATGAGTTGTTTCTTACAGTTGTGAAATGCAAAGCAATAACATTTTTATTATATTGCATACAATTTAAAAGATAAGTAAATTGTATTTTTCACCTTTTTTTTTTAACCCCACTACTCAATATTATTATATTACAATCCTTATATAATCTATTTTATTTTTTAGTTCCAGAAGTTATTGATTCATTCATTTTGCAACCAAAACTAATTGATCTTTATATAACAATCCTACATTTTTATTAATTAGATAAGTTGTTTGAGACCGGTAGCAAACAAGCAAGTGTTAGACACCTAATCCTCTGGCCATGATTTAGGTTATGGTATGTTATTGAGATTAGTTATTAGAGTCCTAGAAAACTTGGAAATTGAATCAATGGTTTTCATATTGTATTAATGTATATACATTGTACATCATTTGTTTGAGTAGATATTTTAATAGAGTTGATTTCATTTTCCAATTTATGTCTCCTACAATGCTATCAAAGCATGGTTAATCTACTTTGTCAAATAGAATGAGTCACTAGTTTTGTGGCCATCCAAAGCATTGGGCAGGAGATCTTGGAGGAGATTCTTTGTCGACACATTGTGGCAGAACGAGCTTATCTTTGACTCCTGGTTGTGCATGTTGGAGACTAGAGTATTCAAACAGAATGAGATGGTCAAGTGTGACTTCCAGTGAAAAGGTATGGGGTCGCCGCAGTGTGATTTCCATTAAATAATCAGTCATGACATCACAACGAAATGTTTTTGGATCTACAAATGTTTCTTTTCAAATCGGCTTACTTCTATTCGACACTGAATGAAATGTAGTAACATCTATTTGAGTAGTTTTCCCACTCAGCTACGCGTGTGTAATGCCAATATAAATGATAGTGTTTGTGTGTCTTCATTATTATCTTTGTCTGGCCAGTGATGGACCAAAAGTAGAAAGAGGCGTTGTTATGGCTATTCAATTTATTATAGTTCTTTTTTTGTCTCGGTTATTCTGAAGATGATGGTCAAGCATATCTTTTCTATCATTTGATCAGTCAAATTGAGATGTTGTCATAAAAAAATTTCTGCATTAAAAATGTTCTATGCGTTCAAGGAAGACTGAGCGCTGGAGATTTGATTTTGTCGTTGCACTGCGGTGTTGAAAAATTGTTCTGAATGAATTTCTAGAGCCCACACCCTCTACCAGTTAAGTTCAGAGACAAGAAGTCTAGTATGTATGGTGGTTAATTATATACAAGAAGGTGACAAAAGCCAATGTGGTATGTAGTTTTCATCGTCTTTAGTCCGTATAATAAGCCAAAGCTATAATTTTGAGGTATTATGAAGAAGCCTGATATTATGAGTTGTGGCTTTGAAGAAGGACGTTCTTCCATGGGATTGTGGTGGATTTGCGCCTATTAAATCAAGATTGGGTACCCAGTGCGATGGAAGGAGAAGGTGTCGTCTACCGCCACCACAAATTCGCCCAAACGACAGATTTCTTGACAAAATCTACTAATTTTTTTTCAAAAATCAGAATGTTGGAGTGTTTAAATCCTTTTTTTTATGGTGAAAAGGGATTCATCACCATCAAGAACCCCTAGGGCACCCAAAATCTTGAAGTTTGACAGTTGTAACCCAGATTTTCAAAACATTCTGCCAGATTTTGTCATATTCTAGCAGAAATTTCCATTATTTTCTGGGCTAAATTGTGGCTCTTTAGACTATGCTAGGAAAAAGTAAGATTAAAAATTACTGAGTTTGACCACATGAAAATATCACATGGTTCCCCAAAATAATAACCAATAGTTCCCCATATTGCTAGCTAAGCTTCAAAGAAACGAGAATTTATTTGATAATAGGAATATATGTTATGTGCAAGTTGTTTCTTATACCCAGGTCTACCCAGGCCTACCCAGGTCTACCTAGGTCTACCCACGTCTACCTAAGTTTAGTCTGTTGGAATTGTAGAGGTTACCCTTGGAGGAGGGGACCTGGGTTATGGCCTATTGCGAAAGGTAGAGACATAATTTGTCTCACGAAAAATCAGGAGCATGATGGTTACAAAACTCCTGTGTTTGATGGTTATTTCAAGTTGGAGTTTGGAATAAGGTAACAGAAAATGGAAAAGGGTATGGGGGGATACTAGTTTTAGTGAAAGAAAAAGAAGGCCATCACATTCAGTTAATTAAAGAATATGAAAATAAACAATATTTATGGTTGAAAATATCAGAGAATGAGAATCACATAAGAATTGCAGCATGTTATTTTTCCCCTCAAGTCTAAAAAGCTTACAAAAATAAGGGGCTTGAATACAAGGATCTGTATGCAGCTTTAAAACAAGATATTGTCGTGTACTCTCAGTAGGGAGAAGTTCTTTTAGTGGGAGATTTCAATCCTAGAACAACAAATAATCAAGCTAGCATTCTTTGTTGCGAAGAGGATAACAATCCTATTTGGTTCATTGAAGAGGAGAATCCCCAATGGGTGAGGTGTTCAGAAGATGAGAAAGTTAGCAATCATTTTGGAGAGGAGTTGCTTACACTGTGTGGGGATTTCAACTTAATTATTTGCAATGGTCTAGATAGATGGAAAATGTTTGGGAACTTCACTTGCAACACATACAATGGGGCAAGTGTTGT
The DNA here is from genome assembly GCA_031772625.1 of Pinus tabuliformis. NCBI lineage: Eukaryota > Viridiplantae > Streptophyta > Pinopsida > Pinales > Pinaceae > Pinus > Pinus tabuliformis. The sequence goes on from CM062813.1 coordinate 583,250,075, forward strand.
GGACTATGTGTTGTGTTCACAAAGCTTGATAGCAAAGATAGACGAAGTTAGTATTGTAGATCATATTTGGGACTTAAAATCAGACCATAACCCAATTTATATAAGGTTACCATGGTTAGAAGAAAGGCGTCATAGGAGGAAAACCCAATGCTCTCGAAAATCACTATGAAGGGGAAAAATTCGTCTAACACAAGAAAATTGTACTATCTTCAAGGCAATGTTAGAGAGATTAATTTAGAAGGAGAAAACTAGTTTCAAAATCTTCAACAATCATGAGTTAACACATATAATTCAAAGTGAACTTGAGAAGTACAAAAGAGAAAAAAATAGGAAATCAGAATCAAATTGTTTTCCTGTAAGTGCTTGGTTTGACGAGGAATGAAAAATGGCAAGGAGAACCTTGAAAAAGGCAGGAAAGGAGAAGATGAATGTAAAGTTATATAAGCAAATACTAAAAAGGAAAAAATATGAGTTCATGCAAACACGGAGAGAAGAGTTAATATATTTAAGCAAGAATAATCCAAATATTTTCTGGCAGGAACTGCAACCAAGGAAGAAGCAAATTGAAAATAATATTAAAGCCAATCAATGGTTTGAATATGCCAGGGAGAATGGAATTAACACAAATTTCAAAGCTCTTCACATTACAGGAGGTGTAGAATGGAATTAAGAAACTGAAAACAAGAAAGGAAAAGGACTTGGTTGAACTTCAAGCAGAGTATCTAAAATGGGGAATGAACGCTCTTGCACTGCACATCATGGAAATATTCAACAACATCATTCAACAAGGATTCCCAAGAGACTGGGCAACTAGCCTAGCAATACCCCTTTTTAAAAATGGATACATTAATAATCCATCCAACTATAGAACAATTATGATCAATCCTTTGTTTGCAAAGCTTTTCGGCAGCATGGTAGAAGAGAGAATTAGTAAGTGGGAAAATGTAAAAGAAAAGAGGGAAAGAGGACAAGCAGATTTTAGGCCGAAAAATTCTACAATAGATCATGGTATCACGTTGAGACACATTTTTGAAATGGTTTGGGAGGACAAAGAAGAAGTATTTTGCTGCTTAGTTGACTTCAAAAAAGCATTTGATACAGTCCCTAGGGATAAGTTGTGGTGTAGAATGGAAGAACTTGAAATTCCTGTGCATTATAGATACGTTATCCATGGACTTTATGAAGAAATGAAAGTCAAATTTAGAACCTCAACAGGTATTTCAGAAAGCTTTAAAAGTGACATTGGATTCAAGCAAGGTTTCCCTATATCCCCTACTCTTTTTGGTCTATGTATTGATAAATTGGAAGAGTGGCTAAATTTGCAAGGTGGAGATGATGTTCGGTTGGGGGAGTTTGTGATAAAGCTTCTTTTATATGCTGATGATATTGTATTGATTTCTAAATCAGCCCATGGATTGCAAATTCACTTATACGCCCTTGAGCATTTTTGTAGAGCAGTGGGGATGCAAGTCAATACTGGCAAGACCAAAATAATGTTTTTTTGTAATAAAAGGAAGCAAAGCCCGCATACTTTTTTCTTTGAAGACAACATTCTTGAAGAAGTAAATGAGTACAAGTACCTTGGGATTGATTTCAACAACAAACTCAATTGGGAGGACTGCAAAAATAAGAGAATTTTAGGAGGGTGGAAAGCATTATATGCTCTTCAAAACAGATGTAGAGAGGTAGAGTTATGAGATTGGAAAACGATTAAAGTGATTTTTGGACTCCTAGTTTTTCCAGTGATGCTATATGGGTGTGAATTGTGGGCTAGCAGCACTCCCATCTCAAAATGGAAACAAATTGAGAAAATACAAAAATGCTTGATCATGAGCAAGTTCAAAATAAAAATTTCAGTACCTTATGAGATAATGTTGAGTGAAACATGAGAAACTCCCATTGAAGCAATTTCTATGGTGCGGCTCATAAGATATCTAAAAATAATTAAGCAAATGAGAGTAGGTAGATGGCCTAATGTTATCTTCAATGAAGGCATGAGTGAAAGAAAGAAAACATGGATGAAACAAAACTACACATGGATGCAAAAATGGAATATCTACCTCAATGCCTGTCCCACAAATAACAAGGAGCTAAAGGATTTTTTTATGGAGAAGTTTAGTAAAAAGGTATGGGGAAAAGAGTTGGGTAGAAAGAAGAAATATTACATTGAGGAATTAAACCCTGTGTGTGATATACAACAAAAAGAGTTCATTGGAGCTAGAAATTCGTGGAGGGAAAATGTTCTTATTTCTCAATTCAGAACCAACTCACATCAACTTAAGTGTGAAACAGGATGGTGGAAAAGGCCTAAAGAAGCTTGGGAAGAACGGGTGTGTACATTTTGCATGTATGGGGCTGTGGAATTAGAAAAACATTTCATTTCAGAATGTGATGCATTCAAGACATCAGAGAAAGATATGAGAACATGTTAGCATCGATTTATTGGCATTGTAATTTTAGCGAGGGTATTGTTGGAAGGTTGGGCCAGCTCATCATAAATTTGAATCAGAAAAGGATTGAATTGCAAGAAGTGAAAAAAATTAATCAATAAAAATAATAGGAATTAAAATGGAAAAAAAGGCATAAAGGACCTTGAAATATCAGAAGAAATAGGTTGCTATACACACGATAAAAAAAAAATAATAAAAAATAATAATAATAATAATAATAATAATAATAATAATAATAATAATAAATAGATAAATAAGTGAAAAATAAAGATAAAAGACACCAAAAACCAAAGAGGACGAAAAAACGACTAGGAAGAGAGGGCTGGGACCCAACACCTACTGACTTTCCAACCATCCTCTCTATTGAGATTGCTTGGTCTCTTTTCGATCTCAAGCGCTTCCCTGAATTTTCGATGATGGAAATGCGAAACCTTAGCAATAACACTGGCTTCTTCAATACAAACATGATGATTGGTTTTCTCAGCATGTTCAGCCAAAGCGGAAGACTTAGATCTCCTATGCTTCAGATCTGCTGCGTGCTCGCTAATCCTCTGATTAATGGAACGACCAGTCTCCCCAATATAGGGGGTCCCACAGGAACAAGGGATCATATAAACACCCTTCATATCTTTAGGGTCGATGGGATCCTTCGCCGATCTGAGGGACGAACGAATGGTGTTCAGGGGCCTGAAGGACATAGGGATACTATGTCTCCTGAGAATCCTACCAATTCTATCAGTGGTCCCTTGAACATAAGGAAGATGGACACCAGGAACACGATCTTTTGGTTCTCTTTTCGCCAGAAAATTCTTGGAAGCTTTAAGGAAAGCCCTATGACCCATGTATCTACTGTAACCATTCTCCACAAAGACATCCAGCAGATGGGATTTTTCCTTCTCAAAGCTCTTCTTGTCCGAGATCCTCAGGGCCCGAGTAGCAAGGGTACTAAGAACACCCATCTTTTGAGCCGGGAAATGGTGGGAACTGGCATGAAGATACTGCTCCGTATGAGTTTTCTTTCGAAACACTTGATGGGCGAGGGAACCATCATCATTCCTAGAAATAAGAATATCAAGGAAATGAAGGCATCCCTCAACTTCCTGCTCCTTAGTGAACTTAATGGCTGAGGACTGCCTGTTAAGATGATCAAAGAAGAGATCAAGCTCATCCTAGCCATGAGACCAGATGACATTGGTGTCATCCACATACCTCTTCCATAGTTTAGGGAGGAGCTGGGAAGAGTTCAGAGCCTTGGACTCAAAATCTTCCATAAACAGATTAGCAACAACAGGGGAAAGGGGGGATCCCATTGCAACCCCACATGTTTGCTCGAAGAACTCCCCTTCAAAACTGAAGAAGGTGGAAGTAAGACAGATCTCAACCAACCTAGCCGTATCAGGATATGTTAGGCGGTTGATCACATCCATGGCCTCATTAATAGGGATGCAAGTGAACAGGGAGACAACATCAAAACCAACAAGAATGTCCCCAGGATCAAGCTTAATGTCCTTGAGCTCCTTGATAAAGGAAGCAGAGTCTTTTACGAAGGACTCCGTTCGACCAACAAGGGGCTTAAGCTTTAAAGCCAGGAACTTCGCAAGAAGATAGGTAGGACCTCCAATGGTGTTGATGATGGGCCTTAAGGGGGCTCCTTCCTTGTGAATCTTTGGGAGGCCATAGATATTATTTTTTTATTCTTTTTTTATCGTGTGTATAGCAACCTATTTCTTCTGATATTTCAAGGTCCTTTATGCCTTTTTTTTCCATTTTAATTCCTATTATTTTTATTGATTAATTTATTTAAGGGCCTCCATTTAACTAATTTTCCTTTCTAATTCTTTACTGCTTATCATCCTTTGTTTTTCTAATATTTTTAGTTAAAATTAATTTGTACATTACTCTATACATTTAACTTTTCCTTTATTACAAGGTCTTTTGATCCTTTTCTAATTACATTTTATTATTTAACGTACATTTTAATAATACTTTTATATAAAATTAATTTATATATTAATCCATCCTTTATTACAATAGCATTTAATTTTACTAATTTTCCTTTTAAATTATTAACTAACTTATAATTTTTAATTTTAATAATACTTTTAAATGAGATTATATTTTCTTCCTTTAACCAATTTCCTTGTTAAATTACTAATTAACTTATATAAAATTTTATTTATTAGATCTCATGCCGATTATAATTTTTATTCATCCATTAGGTCATTTGATTAACTAATTTTCCTTTTAATTATTAATTAAATTATAATTTTTAATTATTAACTTTGATTTTCTTTAGTACCTTTTATTCTTAATTACTTTTAAATAAAATTATTTATACTTTTTAGGCCTTTCAAGGTCATTTTTATTAATTAACTTATAGTTTTGATTTATTAGGTTTCATACCATTTACCTTAATTACATACTTTTTTAATAATACTTTTATATAAAATTAATTTATATATCCTTTAATTTACTTATTTTCCTTTTAAATTATTAATTTTTATTAACCTTGATTCTCTTTATTACCTTCTTCTATTTTAATTAACTTACAATTTTAATAATACTTTTAAATAAGATTATATTTTCTTCATTTAACCAATTTCTTTTATTAACTTAAAAAAAAAAAAATTATTAGGTCTCATATAATTTTTTATTCATCCATTAGGTCATTTAATTAACTAATTTTCCTTTTAATTATTAATTAAATTATAATTTTTAATTATTAACTTTGATTTCCTTATTACCTTTTATTCTTAATACTTTTAAATTAAAATTATTTATATTTTGAGACCTTTTTTGTAACTAATTATTAATTAACTTATAGTTTTTATTTATTAGGTCTCGTACCATTTACCTTAATTTATTTATTTTTACGAATTAAAATATTATAATAATTTTGACCCTTGTCCTTAAGTCAAACTAGTCGTTAGATATGCTAGTTGTTGGAGGCTCTGCTCAGACTATTTAGCATGATGAGTTAGATCTGTTTCTTCAACTTGTCCTGAAGATGAACCACACTAGTTGGTTCGAAAAGCGTCGACAAATGAGATTCCATGTGATTTTTGCCGAAATCTTTCTCTATCCTGAATTACTATGTTGAAGTTTTATATTAATTTTTTTGATGGTATTTTTCGCTTACGCTTAAAATAAATTAGGATGAATTTAGATGAAAAAATATTTTATTTTAAATTTAGGATAAAATTATAATATGATTAAAGTTAAATTGGATTTTGATTAATTTAAATTAAAAATTATATAATTTTTAATTAAGATTAAAATTTAAAATGTATTTTAATTTTAATCTTAAAATGTATTTTAATTTTTAATTTATTAAATAAATTTATTTTATTATTTTTAAAATTTAAAATTAAATATATTTTGATATACTTGATATTTTGTTTTATTATATATAATTTTTAAAATAAATTTGATAATGAGTATTAAAAATTTTAATATATTTTTAATTTAAATTAATTTTCTATATATTATGTCACACCTCTATTATTATATACATAAAAAAAAAATTCTTGTCATATGTTAAACCCATCTTAGCATTATACACATCATGTTTTATCATATATTATATTCACCTTGGCATTAACACGTTATGGTTTCGGCCTTTACAACTGCACTTTGTAATTGAAATTCGTATGCATTCAACCATCATATGTTATCAAGGAATAGTCAACTATATTTGTCATGTTTTAATACTCACACACTATGTATAGTGGTCAGCTACATTCGTTATGTTTCCAATGCTCATGCACCATGTGTAAAGGTATGTCTACCCGCGGAGTTTATATAGATGTAGACTTATGAGATAGGGTCTTGCCACGGCTTTTATCAACGGATACTTGCATTAACACTTGTATTAACGTGACATGGCCTGTGATGGTCCGGTCACAGTGCTCACAACCACCGCTGCACTTTCGTCTTTAAGACACCAGTCCTGAGAGGGTTATGTGGCGGTCTCTGGCTTCTCCAGCCATGTGACACCTTGGGCACGGGGATCTCGGTATTGACGATCTCCATTCCCGCCTTAACTCCATGGTCCAGATCTAATCCTGCAATCCAACGGTTGTTATGTGGTCAAGGGTTTAAGGGAATACTTATACCCCCTCCTACGCTTTCGGGTTCATTTACCTGCTCACTTCTACTCGGCTCCGGCTCTGTATACCCGCCTGGGGTCTCTTCTACCGGCAACACCACTCTGCTCAGCGAATGTTCAGAAGTTATTCAAACCCGTCCTCTGACCTTTACAGGTATGAATCTCAGCCTTTAGTTGTATTGGGTTAAACAATTTACTATGTCCTCTTAATTTCGCAGAGAATATCAGATTGTTTTCATTAACGCTTGGTCTTCTGCTGTTATGGTTTCAGTCGGCGCACGCATGCTCTTCCATGGAGCAAAGCTAGTCTCATACGACGGCTCAACCTTCAGGGTTACAGGTAGTGAATCTCGACACAGTTGTCTGTTCTTCAATCTCAGAAATCCTTAGATTTTAAGTCATGGTATTCGGTATTGCAGGCCTCCGCACCAACGCGGGCCTTCTTGTGTTATTTGCCGAGGTACTCTCTGTCGAGAACCCTCATGGTTGCCTCCTCATGTCCTTAGGTTATTTGACAGCGCACTGTGGATAACTAATTGTTTCCAAAGGCTTTTGTTCTGCTCCGATGTTCATAATTTATATTTTGTTACAGAGCTATGCCTTCCGGCAAGACTTATCTGAGTTAATAGATGCATATATTTGTTATAATTTCTAGTTGCGGGTTGAGCCTCCGTGCTCAAACCCTGCAACTGATTCACTGTAGCTTATACTTGCCATGAATCTAATTTCTTTCATTCCAGGGTTACCTCCCTATGTTATTCATATTTGAACTTGTGGCTGAGGAGATAGCCAAGTTATTCCTCGGGTTATGTATAGATAGAGTATTGAACTTATATAATCTCATAGCAATGCTGTTTTGTTAATAGATGTTACTCTGTTCTCGGTTTGATTAATATCATTGTTGATCATAGGGTTTACCTGTTACAGCTGGGGTTACATGTTTCAAAGAACAGCGACCCCTTATTATTCTTATGCTACCAGAATTTACAGTCTTCTCTGTGTAGTCATGGTTTGGTACCGGTTACATCACATGCATCTCGATATTGTCGTTTTACTGTTCTTTCACTCTCCAAAGAATTTACGCACAGTTTTTATGGTTATTCCGTGTTTGACCCATTTGGTTGCATGCACAGATCTGCATATGGTTTAGTAATCTTTTCGAAGTTATACAGAATAGTTATCTACATCACTGTATTCCTTTGGTTATAATCTCATGTACAGGTGTATATACTACTTGCATCTTTATCACAGATATATATATACATGGAATGTAAATGCAACAGAATGCCCTTACATATTTGCATACATGGGACTTATAAGGAATATGTGTTTCTTTTCTGTATTAAATTACGAACTAGCTACTTACTGCTATTCGCTAATGCTTTCACCTCTGTTCACAGCCAAAGGATATTGGCATATTCCTGCTTCTGTTATACAGTTTTATCGATACCCTCTAGTTATTTAAACATATGCATGTTCTTTTCACGACATGCTCTTATTCAGTGTCAGTAGGGTTTTGAGATTCTTTTATCGATGATATCAATCATTTATCGACGGACCTGGTTTTCAGAGGTTCTAACCCTCGTATTCGGTCAATTTATCTTTGTAAGGTTTTAGTTCCTTTCAAGCAATTAGTATTATGTTTACTGTTAACAGAGTTCCGTATTCAACCCGTGAGGGTATTTCGACTCTGTCAACTAATACCGAACCTTGATAATTTCTTTCCTGTTCTATTACCCTAATGTATTGGATATTCTGCAGTGGCTCTCTTTTGCTAATGACATACTACCATACAGAGGAGAACCGCATCTGCATAATCATATTTAAGCTACAGCTTCTAAGGAAATATAATGCGTATTTCCTATTTGATTCTCTTAGTAATTAATGCATGTACATTTACTGTTCAGTGGCTTTACAGTTTTGAGACCGTACCTGGTTCGCCCGAATTGGGAATGGTTCTCAAACAAATAAGTCACCTGAACTTTAGTTTTGCTCGTCCGCCCAGCCATGAGACCCATCACTCAGATGGAATTCTCCCCCCGAGCCATCCTGTAGGCCTTCAGCCCTCAACAGGTTTTGTGCACCTCTGTGCCAGGTTATCTGATCCTCATCAGACTTAACCCCTTCATTCTTTCTTTTCTCTTCTTGTTCTTGGAAAAGATTTTCTTTCTCTTCTGTCTGTCTCTACAGCACAGAAACCCCTCAGCCAGGACTTTTCCTGCTTTAGAGGGTAGTTCCATCAGTTATCACAACTGATCATTTTCTTTAAATTTCACCTCTTAGAGGCTGCCAGCAATTCCAAGAAATATTTAAATTACTTAATTAAAATAGTTTGTCACAGTTTTGTTTAAACATAACAACAACTGATTACTGTCTTTTACCATAGTAAACTTTTCAAATTTACATGTCCTGGGGTTATTACATCTCCCCCTCCTGAGATTGGACATCGTCCCGATGTCTGTCTCCATTAAACAAATTTGGGTAAGCTTCTCTAAGGAGTTCCTCATCCTCCCAAGTAGCCTCTTCTGGTCCATAGTGCTGCCACTGCACTTTAGCTTGGGAAATAACCCGTTTCCGCAGCTGCACTTCTCTCTGGTCTAGAATGGTCAGTGGTTCGACCAGAACCTCGCCTTCCGGCTCGACCTGCAATCAGCAATAAATTCAATTATTTTTCAGCTTAGAAACAGTGCTTATCTATAATGACCAGATTAATCCTTACCCGAATATTCTGCCATTGAATCACATGTTTAGGATCGTAAACGTATTGCTTTAATACAGATACGTGAAACACATTGTGAATCCTAATATGGCTTGGTAGGGCAAGTTGGTAAGCCACCGGCCCCACTTTTGCCAAGATCTGAAAAGGTCCAAAGTAGCGAGGTGCTAGTTTGGCACATCCGCTCCACTGCAAGGTACTCCTTCTTGGTTGGATTCTTACAAATACATGATCCCCAACCTGAAATTCCTTGAATCTTCTCTTTCGATCAGCGAAACTTTTCTGTCTATCCTGAGCGGCTTTTAAGTTGGCACGCACCCTCTTTACCGTATCCTCCATTTCTTTGAGCATATCGGGACCAATTCGCAACTTGTCCTCCAGTCCACCCCAGCTTGCGGGTGTGCGGCACTTCCGCCCGTACATAACCTCAAAAGGACTCATCCGAGTTGAGGAGTGATACCCATTGTTATAGGCGAATTCGACTAGGTGGAGGTAATCCTCCCACTGGGTTGGCTTCATCATAACGCAGGCTCTCAGCATGTCCTCCACAACCTGATTTACCCGTTCAGTTTGGCCGTCTGTTTGGGGATGATAAGCGGTGCTAAAGTTAAGCTGGGTTCCCAGCTCTGCAAACAATGTCCTCCAAAAGGTTGATGTAAACTTGACATCCCGGTCGGAGATAATCACCTTCGGAAGTCCATGCAATTTGAAAACATTTTGCATGAAAATATGAGCAATTTGCACAGCTTTATATGTCGATTGCACAGGTATGAAGTGTGCTGCCTTGCTCAGCTTATCCACTACTACCATAATGGAATCATTATTTTTCTTTGTTTTAGGTAGTCCAGTTATAAAATCCATGGAGATAGTCTCCCATTTCCATTCCGGAATGGGTAGGGGTTGTAACAGCCCCGCTGGATGCAAATGTTCCGCCTTAATCTGTTGACACTCTAGACATCTTGCTAGATACTCAGCTATCTCCTTCTTCATTTTTGGCCAATAGTATTCTTTGCGAAGAGCGGTGACCATTTTCTGGTAGCCCGGATGCCCGGTATAATGGCTGGTATGAAACTCATCCAAAATCAGTTTCTTGACATTATCTTCATTGGGTACATACAGCTTATCGTTAAAATACAGCATTCCGGCATCATCCAGCCCATGCCCCTGTTGTGATTCTTTACCAGGAAGTTGCTGTATTCGCTGTTTAATTTGCTGGTACACAGCATCACATTCGGCTGCTGTTTTTATCCTTTCCAATAAAGTATTCTGCCATTTACTAACTGAAATTTTGCACAAGCATTGTACCTTTCGACTTAATGCATCAGCCACTCGGTTCTCCTTTCCCTTTAAATGCTTAATTTCAAAGTCGAATCCACTTAAGAAGTCAGCCCAACGAGCTTGCCTTGTGTTTAAAGTGGGTTGACTGAAATAGTTTGTTAGGCTGTGATGGTCTGTTAGTAACAGAAATTTTCTGCCCAAAAGGTAGTGCCGCCACATTTTCAGGGCATGAATGACAGCAGCCAATTCCAAGTCATAGGCAGAGTATTTCTGCTCATGTTCTTTCAGCTTTCTAGATTCATAAGCAATGACTCTTCCTTCTTGCATCAGCACCCCTCCCACACCTTCCTTACTTGCATCCGTGCAAACTACATAATCCTTATTAGGATCAGCTATACTTAATACAGGTGCGGTGGTAAGTAAGTGCTTGAGCTGTTTAAAGCTCTGCTGGCATTCTGAGGTCCACTTGAATACTTTTCCCTTCTTTTGCAAAGAGGTGATAGGGTATGCTACCCTCGAAAAGCCTTCAACAAATCTTCTATAATAACCCGCTAACCCCATAAAGGACCGAATATCCGCCACGTCCTTTGGTATAGGCCACTCCATTATGGTTCTGATCTTCTCGGGGTCCACTGCGATTCCTTCCTTGGTGATCACATGGCCCAAATATTGTATCTCCTCCTTGTAAAAATCACATTTACTAAACTTTGCATATAATTGATGTTCCCGCAAGGTTTGCAACACCAATCTAAGGTGTTCCTCGTGCTCTTTTCTCGATCTGCTGTAAATCAGAATATCATCTATGAATATCAGCACAAATTTGTCTAAAAACCGATGAAACACACTGTTCATCAAACACATGAAAGTAGCAGGTGCATTGGTCAGTCCAAAAGGTAGCACCACGAATTCATAATGCCCATACCGCGTTCTGAAGGCGGTCTTAGCGATATCTTCCTCTTTTATTCTGATCTGATGATAACCAGATCGCAAGTCAATTTTAGAGAACACCGTTGCTCCCTTCACCTGATCAAAAAGTTCGTCAATCCTAGGCAAAGGATATTTGTTTTTTATCGTGAGCTTATTCAGCTGACGATAATCAATGCACATCCGAAAGGTTCCATCTTTCTTTTTGACGAACAGCACTGGGGCTCCCCAGGGTGATACGCTGGGACGGATGTAATTTTTATCCAACAGCTCCTGCAATTGCATCTTCAATTCTGTTAGTTCTGGCACACTCATACGGTAGGGTGCCCGTGACACCGGTGCTGCCCCTGGAATCAGTTCAATAGTAAAATCTACATCCCTTTTTGGTGGTAATCCCGGCACTTCCTCGGGAAAAACATCTGCAAACTCCTGTACTATCGGAATGCTACCCAGCATAGCAGTTTTATCCTTTTGATTTGCGTACCCCACCTGAATAGCGTAGATTTGACATTTCTTTTTGATGCACTTAGCTAGCTGAGTTGCTGTAATAGGTCGAATCTGCACAGGGTGTCTGATTCCTTGTAACTCTCGCTGTTCTCCAAGGTCATCCTTGTAATAGATGGTCTTGGTTTTGCAGTTCACTAAGGACCAGTGTTTCTCCAGCCAGTCCATCCCAATCAAAATATCATAGGAACCCAATGGCAATACATTCAGATCCGCCACTATTGACTGTCCAGCTATGGCTAAGGAGCAGTTATTTACTTTGGACAAGACTCGTCTCTTGGCTCCTGTAGCTAGTTGGACCAACCACGGATTCTTGAACTTTTCAGCTTGCAGTTTACACTGTTCTACTACTTTCGGGCTAATATAACTTAAAGTAGCCCCTGGATCTATAAGAACAGCTATGGAAAAGTTAGAGATTTTACCTTCGAATTCAATCATAGATGGCTGGTACTCCGCTTGTCTGTCCTCCAGTGCCGCGTTGATTCTGGGTACACTACGTGCCACGTCCCCAACAGTCGATGCCTCATGAATCTGGGATATCTGGTCTGTCCCCTTCCTTTGTGGGCAGTTCTTAACATAGTGAGGTCCTCCACAACCCCAGCATTGCACTGGCGGTCTGGTCATCCCCTCACCTTCTGGTCTAACAGACTGCTCGTTTGCCTTGGATTCGCTCATTGGTCTGGACCGGGGCGCATTCCTTGCAACAGGTCTGCTGTTTAGTCCTTTACCAGCACCCTTGTTCCCACTGCTGCGACTTCCTTTGCTGCTCCCAACCATCCGACCACTTCTTTTCTCATTCCACCTTTTGCTTGAAGTGTCCCCCTTCTGTTTGCTCTGCTGGTAGCAGATTCTCGCCTTACGGATGGCCTCATCCATGGTTCTAGGATTGTCAAATTCAATCCTTTCCCTTATATATGAAGGTAAACTGCTCACAAACCTTTGGACCTTGGCTTTCTCCTCCTTGATGTAAGGTACGTAACGTAGCAGCGAGGTGAAACGGTTAATGAACTCGTCCATGGTCTGCTGTCCCAGTCTTAGGTCGTGAAATTCCCTGGCTTTTTCATCATAGAAGCGCTCAGTCAGGTACCTTTCTTTAAAATATTTCTGGAACTTTTCCCATGTAATGGTCCGTTCGCTGACCCCCTTGACAATCTTGATTTCCTCCCACCACAAGGTTGCTTTACCTTGTAACTGGAAGATTGCCAATCTTGCCTTCAGATTGTGGTCATACTCATACAACTGAAAGTACTTATTCATATTGATCAACCAGGCTTCTGCAGCTTCCTCCTGTTCACCATCGAAATGTGGAGGTTTAATCTTTCGGAATTCTCCCTGCAGTTCCATTTTCTGATGTTTTGAAGTTTGCTGCTGAGGTGCATTATCAGAGTGATCTTCCTTGTCTTCAGAGTTTTCTGGTTCCATTTGATAGTCTTGCTCTTCTGTCGCCCTCTGCTGTTCTGCACTGGTGTTAGACAGGGGTGGGTTCTGCCTGTCCGACAGACTCTTCAGAATCTTTTCCTGTTCGACTGTTAAACGTGCGTTGTCCTCTCGCAACCGCGCCATCTCATTCTTCAACTCCTGGACAGTTTCCAGGATTGCAAGGTTGGTACTCCGTGATTCTGCACCCAATTGCACCCACAGCTCTGCATTCTCTCGAGGGTTACTGCCGGGTCCCTGCATTTTGTCTCTTTTCTGGTTTAGCTGCTAGCTGTTGCAATTCTGGTTCATTCCAAATAAACAGAACACAGTTAAGCACATTGTTAGCTTGCATATGTTTGCTTGGTGTACCCTTCTGCATACTGAAATATGTTCTTCCTGAGGCCACAGTGTCGAAACTGGGCTCTGATACCAATTTGTCACACCTCTATTATTATATACATAAAAAAAAAATTCTTGTCATATGTTAAACCCATCTTAGCATTATACACATCATGTTTTATCATATATTATATTCACCTTGGCATTAACACGTTATGGTTTCGGCCTTTACAACTGCACTTTGTAATTGAAATTCGTATGCATTCAACCATCATATGTTATCAAGGAATAGTCAACTATATTTGTCATGTTTTAATACTCACACACTATGTATAGTGGTCAGCTACATTCGTTATGTTTCCAATGCTCATGCACCATGTGTAAAGGTATGTCTACCCGCGGAGTTTATATAGATGTAGACTTATGAGATAGGGTCTTGCCACAGCTTTTATCAACGGATACTTGCATTAACACTTGTATTAACGTGACATGGCCTGTGATGGTCCGGTCACAGTGCTCACAACCACCGCTGCACTTTCGTCTTTAAGACACCAGTCCGGAGAGGGTTATGTGGCGGTCTCTGGCTTCTCCAGCCATGTGACACCTTGGGCGCGGGGATCTCGGTATTGACGATCTCCATTCCCGCCTTAACTCCATGGTCCAGATCTAATCCTGCAATCCAACGGTTGTTATGTGGTCAAGGGTTTAAGGGAATACTTATACCCCCTCCTACGCTTCCGGGTTCATTTACCTGCTCACTTCTACTCGGCTCCGGCTCTGTATACCCGCCTGGGGTCTCTTCTACCGGCAACACCACTCTGCTCAGCGAATGTTCAGAAGTTATTCAAACCCGTCCTCTGACCTTTACAGGTATGAATCTCAGCCTTTAGTTTTATTGGGTTAAACAATTTACTATGTCCTCTTAATTTCGCAGAGAATATCAGATTGTTTTCATTAACGCTTGGTCTTCTGCTGTTATGGTTTCAGTCGGCGCACGCATGCTCTTCCATGGAGCAAAGCTGGCCTCATACGACGGCTCAACCTTCAGGGTTACAGGTAGTGAATCTCGACACAGTTGTCTGTTCTTCAATCTCAGAAATCCTTAGATTTTAAGTCATGGTATTCGGTATTGCAGGCCTCCGCACCAACACGGGCCTTCTTGTGTTATTTGCCGAGGTACTCTCTATCGAGAACCCTCATCGTTGCCTCCTCATGTCCTTAGGTTATTTGACAGCGCACTGTGGATAACTAATTGTTTCCAAAGGCTTTTGTTCTGCTCCGATGTTCATAATTTATATTTTGTTACAGAGCTATGCCTTCCGGCAAGACTTATCTGAGTTAATAGATGCATATATTTGTTATAATTTCTAGTTGCAGGTTGAGCCTCCGTGCTCAAACCCTGCAACCGATTCACTGTGGCTTATACTTGCCATGAATCTAATTTCTTTCATTCCAGGGTTACCTCCCTATGTTATTCGTATTTGCACTTGTGGCTGAGGAGATAGCCAAGTTATTCCTCGGGTTATGTATAGACAGAGTATTGAACTTATATAATCTCATAGCAATGCTGTTTTGTTAATAGATGTTACTCTGTTCTCGGTTTGATTAATATCATTGTTGATCATAGGGTTTACCTGTTACAGCTGGGGTTACATGTTTCAAAGAACAGCGACCCCTTATTATTCTTATGCTACCAGAATTTACAGTCTTCTCTGTGTAGTCATGGTTTGGTACCGGTTACATCACATGCATCCCGATATTGTCGTTTTACTGTTCTTTCACTCTCCAAAGAATTTACGCACAGTTTTTATGGTTATTCCGTGTTTGACCCATTTGGTTGCATGCACAGATCTGCATATGGTTTAGTAATCTTTTCGAAGTTATACGGAATAGTTATCTACATGACTGTATTCCTTTGGTTATAATCTCATGTACAGGTGTATATACTACTTGCATCTTTATCACATATATATATATACATGGAATGTAAATGCAACAGAATGCCCTTACATATTTGCATACACGGGACTTATAAGGAATATGTGTTTCTTTTCTGTATTAAATTACGAACTAGCTACTTACTGTTATTCGCTAATGTTTTCACCTCTGTTCACAGCCAAAGGATATTGGCATATTCCTGCTTCTGTTATACAGTTTTATTGATACCCTCTAGTTATTTAAACATCTGCATGTTCTTTTCACGACATGCTCTTATTCAGTGTCAGTAGGGTTTTGAGATTCTTTTATCGATGATATGAATCATTTATTGACGGACCTGGTTTTCAGAGGTTCTAACCCTCGTATTCGGTCAATTTATCTTTGTAAGGTTTTAGTTCCTTTCAAGCAATTAGTATTATGTTTACTGTTAACAGAGTTCTGTATTCAACCCGTGAGGGTATTTCGACTCTGCCAACTAATACCGAACCTTGATAATTTCTTTCCTGTTCTATTACCCTAATGTATTGGATATTCTGCAGTGGCTCTCTTTTGCTAATGACATACTACCATACAGAGGAGAACCGCATCTGCATAATCATAGTTAAGCTACAACTTCTAAGGAAATATAATGCGTATTTCCTATTTGATTCTCTTAGTAATTAATGCATGTACATTTACTGTTCAGTGGCTTTACAGTTTTGAGACCGTACCTGGTTCGCCCGAATTGGGAATGGTTCTCAAACAAATAAGTCACCTGAACTTTAGTTCTGCTCGTCCACCCAGCCATGAGACCCATCACTCAGATGGAATTCTCCCCCCGAGCCATCCTGCAGGCCTTCAGCCCTCAACAGGTTTTGTGCACCTCTGTGCCAGGTTATCTGATCCTCATCAGACTTAACCCCTTCATTCTTTCTTTTCTCTTCTTGTTCTTGGAAAAGATTTTCTTTCTCTTCTTTCTGTCTCTACAGCACAGAAACCCCTCAGCCAGGACTTTTCCTGCTTTAGAGGGTAGTTCCATCACAACTGATCATTTTCTTTAAATTTCACCTCTTAGAGGCTGCCAGCAATTCCAAGAAATATTTAAATTACTTAATTAAAATAGTTTGTCACAATTTTGTTTTAACATAACAACAACTGATTACTGTCTTTTACCATAGTAAACTTTTCAAATTTACATGTCCTGGGGTTATTACATATTAAAATTATATATATATATTTTAAATTTAAATTCTTAGACCTATGTACCATTACTAGCTATGCATCTTGCCAAAAAAAGACGATACTCTCCATGCAAGAATTGCCAAAAAAAGACGATACTCTCCATGCAAGAATAGCTGGACCGCGTAAAATGGCCAACTGTAAAGCAAACATGGAATTGAAGTTCCACTAACTCAAGTCAGTTTTTCCCATTTATCTTCTTTTAATGTCTTTGAAGCCGAAAAAACGCATTTATCATTTTTAACTAATTATTAATCATTTTTCATTCCACTAAAAAAAATCCGTCTCTCTTTATTTAAAAAATGTTTAAATTTTATAATAATAGGAAAAAAAATATTTACATTTTACTCTTTACTATCTTAATTCAAAAAACGAATTATTGTAATTTCTAGGTAACATAATTATATCTTTATGGAATTCATCTATGCATTTACTATTTATTTATTCAAATTACATTTTAATAATGAGAATTAGTGAATTGGCATGGGTGAATTCTTTTCTTGATACTTGGAGACGAGCAACTGCAAGTAGAACCAACTTACATTCATTTGAACTCTGGATTTACCAAGTCGTGAGGATGTGGGAGGGCAGTTTTGGTCTCCACAAGGCTTGTGGCTTGTGGTCCGAGTAGGACTATGTATGACTAAGAGCTACTCACGGACGCTTTCTTTAGTTGGAAAAAAAAAGCCTTGAGAGGGTTCAAATCTCCTTTCACTTGCATCTCAAAAGATTTGATTTTTGTGGGTGCTGGGTAGATCCAAAATTAAGATGGATATGGGTTGGTTTTATTTTATTTTATTTATTTTAATTTAATTTTTACTTTACTTTGACTCAGTCAAAATGTTCAAAGGACATTACAACACCACAACATTTATCCCATATGAAAATGGAATTTGACAAGCAAATTGTGCGTCCGTAAAATTTGACAGGTGCTTAAGATTTGAAATTCCTATCCTAAATCTCATAGATTTTTTCTTTTAGATTTAATTTAAAAATGTTATAAAATAAAATTAAAATGAAATATTTGGATTTTGAAGTAAGTTATGGTTTTTGAGAAAGTTTGCATAAGCCATGGTATTGGCACATGATATTGTAACAAAGCCTATTTACTAGTTAATAATATCCATGGTAAAATGGGGGTGAATATACATGGTTAAGAATTTTGTTAAAAATTGTTATAAAACTAAATTAAAATAAAATACTTACAAATGAATTATGATTTTTAAGAAAGTAGTATTGATAAGCCCATGGTATTGGCCCATAGTATTGTAACAAAGCCTATTTATAAGTTAATAATGTCTATTGTAAAATGGGGTGAATATCCATGGTTAATAATCTTGTTATATTATATATTTATTGTAAGTATTAAGTTTTAATTTAAAATGTTATAAAATTATATATATATATATATATATATATATATATATATAAACGAGTTATGGTATTTGGTTACGTGGTATTGATAATCCATTATATTGTAAGAAAATCTATATAGAAGTTAATAATGTCCATAATAAAATGGGAGAATCTTGTTGATAATTTAATTGATTTCATCCTTATGAGTTGTTTCTTACAGTTGTGAAATGAAAAGCAATAACATTTTTATTATATTACATACAATTTAAAAGATAGTAAATTGTATTTTTCACATTTTTTTTAACCCCACTACTCAATATTATTATATTACAATCCTTATATAATCTATTTTATTTTTTAGTTCCAGAAGTTATTGATTCATTCATTTTGCAACCAAAACTAATTGATCTTTATATAGGAATCCTACATTTTTATTAATTAGATAAGTTGTTTGAGACCGGTAGCAAACAAGCAAGTGTTAGACACCTAATCCTCTGGCCATGATTTAGGTTATGGTATGTTATTGACATTAGCTATTAGAGTCCTAGAAAACTTGGAAATTGAATCAATGGTTTTCATATTGTATTAATGTATATACATTGTACATTATTTGTTTGAGTAGATATTTTAATAGAGTTGATTTCATTTTCCAATTTATGTCCCCTATAATGCTATCAAAGCATGGTTAATCTACTTTGTCAAATAGAACGAATCACTAGTTTTGTGGTCATCCAAAGCATTGGGCAAGAGATCTTGGAGGAGATTCTTTGTCGACACATTGTGGCAGAACGAGCTTATCTTTGACTCCTGGTTGTGCGTGTTGGAGACTAGAGTATTCAAACAGAACGAGATGGTCAAGTGTGACTTCCAGTGAAAGGGTATGGGGTGGCCACAGTGTGATTTCCATTAAATAATCAGTCATGACATCACAACGAAATGTTTTTGGATCTACAAATGTTTCTTTTCAAATCGGCTTACTTCTATTCGACACTGAATGAAATGTAGTAACATCTATTTGAGTAGCTTTCCCACTCAGCTATGGGTGTGTAATGCCAATATAAATGATAGTCTTTGTGTGTCTTCATTATTATCTTTGTCTGGCTAGTGATGGACCAAAAGTAGAAAGAGGCGTTGTTATGGCTATTCAATTTATTATAGTTCTTTTTTTGTCTCGGTTATTCTGAAGATGATGGTCAAGCATATCTTTTCTATCATTTGATCAATCAAATTGAGATGTTGTCATAAAAAAAATTCTGCATTAAAAATGTTCCATGCGTTCAAGGAAGACTGAGCGCTGGAGATTTGATTTTGTCATTGCACTGCAGTGTTGAAAAATTGTTCTACATGAATTTCTATAGCCCACACCCTCTACCAGTTAAGTTCAGAGACAAGAAGTCTGGTATGTATGGTGGTTAATTATATACAAGAAGGTGAAAAAAGCCAATGTGGTATGTAGTTTTCATCATCTTTAGTCTGTATAATATGCCAAAGCTATCATTTTGAGGTATTATGAAGAAGCCTGATATTATGAGTTGTGGCTTTGAAGAAGGACGTTCTTCAATGGGATTGTGGTGGTTTGTGCCTATTAAACCAAGATTGGGTACCTAGTGCGATGGAAGGAGAAGGTGTCGTCTACCGACGCCACAAATTCGCCCAAACGACAGATTTCTTGATAAAATCTAGTAATTTTTTTTCAAAAATCAGAATGTTGGAGTGTTTAAATCCTTTTTTTTTATGGTGAAAAGGGATTCATCACCATCAAGAACCCCAAGGGCACCCAAAATCCTGAAGTTTGACAGTTGTAACCCAAATTTTCAAAACATTCTACCAGATTTTGTCATATTCTAGCAGAAATTTCCATTCTTTTCTGGGCTAAATTGTGGCTCTTTAGACTATGCTAGGAAAAAGTAAGATTAAAAATTACTGAGTTTGACCACATGAAAATATCACATGGTTCCCCAAAATAATAACCAATAGTTCCCCATATTGCTAGCTAAGCTTCAAAGAAACGAGAATTTATTTGATAATAGGAATATATGTTATGTGCAAGTTGTTTCTTATACCCAGGTCTACGCAGGCCTACCCAGGTCTACCTAGGTCTACCCACGTCTACTTAAGTTTAGTCTGTTGGAATTGTAGAGGTTACCCTTGGAGGAGGGGACCTGGGTTATGGCCTATTGCGAAAGGTAGAGATATAATTTGTCTCACGAAAACTCAGGAGCATGATGGTTGCAAAACTCCTGTGTTTGACAGTTATTTCAAGTTGGAATTTGGAATAAGGTAGCAAAACATGGCAAAGGGTATGGGGGGATACTAGTTTTAGTGAAAGAAAAAGAAGGCCATCACATTCAGTTAATTAAAGAATATGAAAATAAACAATATTTATGGTTCAAAATATCAGAGTGAGAATCACATAAGAATTGTAGCATGTTATTTTGCCCCTCAAGTCTAAAAAGCTTACAAAAATAAGGGGCTTGAATACAAGGATCTGTATGCAGCTTTAAAACAAGATATTTTCGTGTACTCTCAGTAGGTAGAAGTTCTTTTAGTGGGAGATTTCAATCCTAGAACAACAAATAATCAAGCTAGCATTCCTTGTTGCGAAGAGGATAACAATCCTATTTGGTTCATTGAAGAGGAGAATCCCCAAAGGGTGAGGTGTTCAAAAGATGAGAAAGTTAGCAATCATTTTGAAGAGGAGTTGCTTACACTGTGTGGGGATTTCAACTTAATTATTTGCAATGGTCTAGATAGATGGAAAATGTCTGGGAACTTCACTTGCAACACATACAATGGGGCAAGTGTTGTGGACTATGTGTTGTGTTCACAAAGCTTGATAGCAAATATAGACGAAGTTAGTATTGTAGAGCATATTTGGGACTTAAAATCAGACCATAACCCAATTTATATAAGGTTACCATGGTTAGAAGAAAGGCGTCATAGGAGGAAAACCCAATGCTCTTGAAAATCACTATGAAGGGGAAATTTCATCTAACACAAGAAAATTGTACTATCTTCAAGGCAATGTTAGAGAGATTAATTTAGAAGGAGAAAACTAGTTTCAAAATCTTCAGCAATCATGAGTTAACACATATAATTCAAAGTGAACTTGAGAAGTACAAAAGAGAAAAAAATAGGAAATCAGAATCAAATTGTTTTCCTGTAAATGCTTGGTTTGATGAGGAATGCAAAATGGCAAGGAGAACCTTGAAAAAGGCAGGAAAGGAGAAGATGAATGTAAAGTTATATAAGCAAATACTAAAAAGTAAAAAAGATGAGTTCATGCAAACAAGGAGAGAAGAGTTAATATATTTAAGCAAGAATAATCCAAATATTTTTTGGCAGGAACTGCAACCAAGGAAGAAGCAAATTGAAAATAATATTAAAGCCAATCAATGGTTTGAATATCCCAGGGAGAATGGAATTAACACAAATTTCAAAGCTCTTCACATTACAAGAGGTGTAGAATGGAATTAAGAAACTGAAAACAAGAAAGGAAAAGGGCTTGGTTGAACTTCAAGCAGAGTATCTAAAATGGGGAATGAACACTCTTGCACTGCACATCATGGAAATATTCAACAACATCATTCAGTAAGGATTCCCAAGATACTGGGCAACTAGCCTAGCAATACCCCTTTTTAAAAATGGATACATTAATAATCCATCCAACTATAGAACAATTATGATCAATCCTTTGTTTGCAAAGCTTTTCGGCAGCATGGTAGAAGAGAGAATTAGTAAGTGGGCAGAAGTAAAAGAAAAGAGGGCAAGAGGACAAGCAGATTTTAGGCTGAAAAATTCTACAATAGATCATGGTATCACGTTGAGACACATTTTTGAAATGGTTTGGGAGGACAAAGAAGAAGTATTTTGCTGCTTAGTTGACTTCAAAAAAGCATTTGATACAGTCCCTAGGGATAAGTTGTGGTGTAGAATGGAAGAACTTGAAATTCTTGTGCATTATAGAGCCGCTATCCATAGAATTTATGAAGAAATGAAAGTCAAATTTAGAACCTCAACAGGTATTTCAGAAAGCTTTAAAAGTGACATTGGATTCAAGCAAGGTTTCCCTATATCCCCTACTCTTTTTGGTCTATGTATTGATAAATTGGAAGAGTGGCTAAATTTGCAAGGTGGAGATGATTTTCGGTTGGGGGAGTTTGTGATAAAGCTTCTTTTATATGCTGATGATATTGTATTGATTTCTAAATCAGCCCATGGATTGCAGATTCACTTATACGCCCTTGAGCATTTTTGTAGAGCAGTGGGGATGCAATTCAATACTAGCAAGACCAAAATAATGTTTTTTTGTAATAAAAGGAAGCAAAGCCCGCATACTTTTTTCTTTGAAGAAAACATTCTTGAAGAAGTAAATGAGTACAAGTACCTTGGGATTGATTTCAACAACAAACTCAATTGGGAGGACTGCAAAAATAAGAGAATTTTAGGAGGGTGGAAAGCATTATATGCTCTTCAAAATAGATGTAGAGAGGTAGAGTTATGAGATTGGAAAATGATTAAAGTGCTTTTTGGACTCCTAGTTTTTTTAGTGATGCTATATGGGTGTGAATTGTGGGCTAGCAGCACTCCCGTCTCAAAATGGAAACAAATTGAGAAAATACAAAAATGCTTGATCATGAGCAAATTCAAAATAAAAATTTCAGTACCTTATGAGATAATGTTGAGTGAAACATGTGAAACTCACATTGAAGCAATTTCTATGGTGCGGCTCATAAGATATCTAAAAATAATTAAGCAAATAAGAGTAGGTAGATGGCCTAATGTTATCTTCAATGAAGGCATGAGTGAAAGAAAGAAAACATGGATGAAACAAAACTACACATGGATGCAAAAATGGAATATCTACCTCAATGCCTGTCCCACAAATGACAAGGAGCTAAAGGATTTTTTTATGGAGAAATTTAGTAAAAAGGTATGGGGAAAAGAGTTGGGTAGAAAGAAGAAATATTACATTGAGGAATTAAACCTTGTGTGTGATATACAACAAAAAGAGTTCATTGGAGCTAGAATTTCGTGGAGGGAAAATGTTCTTATTTCTCAATTAAGAACCAACTCACATCAACTTAAGTGTGAAACAGGATGGTGGAAAAGCCCTAAAGAAGCTTGGGAAGAACGGGTGTGTACATTTTGCATGTCTGGGGCTGTGGAATCAGAAAAACATTTCATTTTGGAATGTGATGCATTCAAAGACATTAGAGAAAGATATGAGAACATGTTAGCATCGATTTATTGGCATTGTAATTTTAGCGAGGGTATTGTTGGAAGGTTGGGTCAGCTCATCATCAATTTGAATCAGAAAAGGATTGAATTGCAAAAAGTGAAAAATAGAGAACTAATGGTCTCATAGACTATTTTTAGTCTCGTGGACCTTAAAATATCATTTCATTTTACAATTTAAAAGATAAGTAAATTGTAATTGCGCCAAGAGGCACATTATACAACATGTGTAAGTGTGTCACATCTCTAATAAAATAATAATAATAATAAATAAAAAATTAATGGGCCCAAAACAAAAATGAAAATAACCCTATAAATAAAAAAGCTACAATAAAATTCAACACAAAGAATGAAAATCCTACTCCAAATCCTTTTAATATTTCTTTTAATTAAATATTGTAAAATGAATGAAAAACCATATCCTAGGATCTATTAAAAGCTTTAAAGACATAAATATTTTGAGTCAAAGTTGTAATTTTCTATGTATATATTTTAATTTTTAAAGACATAAATCTTTATAGTCAAAGTTGTAAAATTTGAAAATATTAATTTGATGTAGTTTTATTATAAATTTTGTTATCATGCCATGTAAAATACATCATTAAATATAATATTAATATTTATATAGATATAGATATAGATATTAATATTAAACTTAAATTTAAAATTTATATTAATATTAATATTAATTTTAATATTAAATTAAATATTAATATTAATATATTTTGAGTTGACTTGCTCATTCTACAACCCAGTGTGAAGACTCTGTGTAACACCCCAAGCATGAAGACTGCGTGTGTAACACCCCAAAGTGACAATTGAATTACCAATAATTACATTTACATTTACACTTATAATTACATTTACATTTTTCATGTGGAAATTAGAAGAACTTGTGTTAACGTTTGAGTAATGTTATTTGATTAAGTAATGAAATCTCGGAATTCTTAAGGGAAGACCAGTAAACGAACTGTAACCTCCAGATAGCTAGAAGAAAATAGCTACACCCCTCTCTCCTTGTTATGAAACCAGATCAAGAAAAGATAGAAAAGATAGATCAACGCCTTAGAATTTAGCCTCTTCGAGGGGGCAACCTCCTTTACATTACATAAATGAACAATTCTTTGATGATTCAAATGACAAAACCTCCTTTCTATATATAGGAGTCTAAGGAGTCACAATATAATCCAGCCGACCTAACAATAATAATATAAAGCCACAAAAATAACAATAGAGGGATTCTATGGGGCACAGAAATAACAATATGGGGGTAATAGGGGCACAACAATATAAATAAGGGGTATAACTACAATAGTAATGGGGTAATCACTAGTATTATAGGGACCCAACATGCCCCTCTCCTTCAAAAAAGTGTTGTCCTCAACGCTTGAGTAGTTCTGGATACTTCTGCATAAAATTCTCATCCTCCCATGTGGAATCTTCAGCGGATAAGTTCTTCCACTTGATAAGATACTCTGAAATTGATCGATTTCGTAGCTGTCGAGTTCTTGTTTCTGTGACTGCTTCCGGTTCCAATATAATTTTTCCTTCCTCGTCAAGTTCTGGCAATATTGTTTGAATTGGGAGCTTGTCGCCTATAACCTTCTTTAAACATGAAACATGGAAAACTGGGTGCAATCGAGAAGCTGCAGGAAGCTCCAATTTGTATGCCATAGTACCAATCTTTTGCAACACCTTGTACGGACCATAATACTTTGGTGATAATTTATTATCCTTCTTAGCTTGCTTTAGGGACATTTGCTTATATGGTTGTAGCCGTAGGAATACCCAATCACCTACATCAAAACTTCTTTCACTGCGATGTTGATCTGCCTGTTGTTTCATTCTATTTTGTGCCAACACGAGGTTATCCTTTAAGAGTTGGAGGACTTGTTGTTGATGTTCGATGTGATGTTCCACTGCCTGAACCTTAGAATTTTCTCTTAAATATGATGTGATGGATGGTGGTTGATACCCATAAAGTGCCATAAATGGGGTCATTTTTGTTGCTGTATGGAAGGAAGTGTTATACCACCATTCAGCCAGAGGCAACCATTTGACCCATTGTGTCTGTTTATCAGATACAAAGCAACGAAGATATCCTTCCAAACATTTGTTTACTATCTCAGTTTTCCCATCAGATTGAGGATGATAAGATGAGCTATGAGCTAACTGAGTACCAAGACAAGAAAATAATTCTGTCCAAAAATTTCCAGTGAAAATGGGATCTCTGTCACTTACAATAATCTTTGGGTTTCCATGTAGCTTTTGAACTGTTTCCATAAATGCAGTAGAAACTGTACTGGCTTTAAATGGATGTGATAATGCACAAAAGTGTGCATACTTGGTAAGTCTGTCAACTACCACCATGATGACACTCTTTCCCTCAGACTTGGGTAAACCTGTGATAAAATCCATTGAAACCTCCTCCCAACGTTGGCTTGGAATGGATAAAGGTTGTAATAGACCCGGTGTCTTAATTGTTTCAACTTTATTTTGTTGGCAAACCAAACATTCCGCCACAAACTTTTGAATATCTGATTTAAGGCCATCCCAAAAAAATTCCTTCTTAACCCTGTGGTAAGTTTTTAAAAATCCTGAGTGCCCTCCTAAGGGAGAAGTGTGCAATTCCATAAGAATCTTTTGTTTTAGCTGGGAATTCTTACAGAGGTATAAGCGATCTTTGTACCATAACGAATCATTTTTCCAGCTAAATGTATCAGAAGTACTGGAATCTTGTTGTAGCTTTCGAATAAGTGCCCACACTTCTTCGTCATTCTTCCATTCCTCCCTTGCTTCGTTTATCCAATCTGGTTGGATAATAGAAATGGCACACAACAATGCTTCCACATCCTCATCCTTTCTTGAGAGTGCATCTGCCACCACATTTTGCTTCCCTTTTTTGTAGATGATTTCAAAGTCATAACCCAACATCTTTGTGACCCACTTTTGTTGCTCTTCAGAGGATAATCTTTGTTCTAAAAAGTATTTAAGGCTATCATGATCCGTTTTTACCTTGAAGTGTCTTCCCATTAGGTAGGGTC
This sequence comes from Pinus tabuliformis, assembly GCA_031772625.1. Taxonomy (NCBI): domain Eukaryota; kingdom Viridiplantae; phylum Streptophyta; class Pinopsida; order Pinales; family Pinaceae; genus Pinus; species Pinus tabuliformis. The sequence continues at coordinate 583,276,607 of CM062813.1, forward strand.
GCCATTTCTTAAGTGCATGGAGTATTGCCAACATTTCCTTCTCATAAATAGCTTTGCTTAAAAACTTTCCCTTGATTGGACGACTTTCAAAAGCAATGGGTCTTTCATCTTGCATTAGAACAGCACCAATTCCATTTCCTGAAGCATCACATTCCACAATAAAGGTTTTTGTGAAGTCCGGTGTAGCTAAGACCGGTGCTTGGCACATTGCCTCTTTAAGATGTTCAAAGGCCTTTGTTGCTTCCGGAGTCCATGAAAATGAATCTTTCTTCAATAATGTTGTTAGAGGTGCTGCTATTCTCCCATAATTCTTAACAAACTTGCGATAATACCCTGTCAACCCAAGAAATCCTCGCAGATGCTTTATGGATGTGGGGATTTTCCATTCCTTAATGGCTTTAATTTTGCTAGGGTCTACCTTAACTCCTTCATGAGATACAATATGACCCAAATATTCCACCTCCTGGACTCCAAAGAAACATTTGGATCTTTTTGCATATAATTGTTTCTCCTCCAATAGTTGTAGCACCCTGTCAACATGTTCAACATGATCCTTCCAAGACTTGCTGTAGATTAGTATATCATCAAAAAATACTAACACAAATTTTCTAAGGAATGGTTTGAAAATTGAATTCATCAAACCTTGAAATGTTGAAGGTGCATTGGTAAGGCCAAAAGGCATGACCAAAAATTCATAATGACCCTCATGAGTTCTAAATGCCGTTTTCGGAATGTCTTCAATCTTCATTCTGATTTGATGATATCCCGAACGAAGATCCAACTTGGTGAAGTAAATTGATCCATGCAATTCATCCAGTAATTCATCAATGACAGGAATGGGGAACTTATCTTTAATAGTGAGCTTGTTGAGCTCCCTATAATCCGGACACATGCGCCATGATCCATCCTTCTTGTGCACCAATACTACTGGAGCTGAGAAAGAACTTTGACTCGGTTGAATTATACCAGCCTCTAGCATTTCTGCAACCATACGTTCAATTTCACTTTTTTGGACATAGGGATATCTGTACGGCCTGATGTTTGGAGGAACACTTCCTGGAATCAGATGAATAGCATGATCATGATCACGCATAGGTGGGAGACCTTTGGGAGTCTCAAATACCTTGGAATGATTGTCCAAGACTTTTTGGAGATCTGGAGAAATAGATGATTCCAATGTGGAAACATCTAGCGAACATAATTGTGCAATTACACCTCTTTGCTCCTTTTTTAGAAGCTTTGTCATGCCATTAGAGCTGATTATCTTTCCTGGTTTCCCTGCAATACCCCTTAATTCAACTTCCTTTCCTTCCGTAGAAAATTTGATGAAAAGTTCTTGAAAATTAAAAGCTATTGTACCCAAGGATTGTAGCCATTGGACTCCTAGTACAACATCAGCACCTCCCATTGGAATGGAAAGCATTGGGCTAGTCAATACATATTCTCCCATGGATAGCTTGATATTATGGCACTTTCCAGAGCAATTTATTGTTCCTCCATTTGCAATCATCACTTGACACTCTGGTGCTGGATATAGGAAGCAATTCAATTCTTTTGCTACCCTACAATGAATAAAATTGTGGGTGCTTCCTGAATCAATCAACACTATTACCTTTTTCTTCTTGATTTGTCCTTCTATCTTGATGGTTTGAGGAGTGGTAATTCCCACCAATGCATTACAAGATATGGTCGATTTATTTGTTCTTCATCTAGGCTTTGTTCCTGGAATATATCCTCTTCTTTTGACCTTTCTTGCTCCTTTTCTTCTTCCTCTTCACAATCTATGTAGAATAATTTCTTCTCAGCACACTTATGACCTTTTGTGTATTTGCTATCACAATTGTAACAAAGCCCTTTTGCTCTTTTTTCTTCCAATTGTTGTGGTGTCAACCTTGTAGGTTGTGGAAGACTAGGGGCAACAACACTTCCGTCTTTATAGTTGTGAGTGGTATGCTTCCTAGTTGCCATAATTTTGCTTTCCATTTTTCTTGCTAACCTGAATGCCTTCTCTAATGAATCAGGTTCCCAAAGGCGAACATCATGTTGGATATTATCCTTTAAAGACCCTATGAACACATCAATCCTATGCTCCTCTGGAATATCTTTTACCCTTATGTTCAATTTTTGGAACTCCTCAATGTGCTCCATTATTGAACCCTTTTGTTTGAGACTTATCAATTGGCTAAAAAAAGTGTTGCTTTTTGTATCCTCATAATGTGCTATCAATTCTTCCGTAAAAATTGCCCAAGTGATAAATTGTTTACGAGAACAAAGCCATTGATACCATACAAACTGATTTGGTTCCAAATATAAAGTTGCCATACGTACCTTTTGTGCGTTTTGCACATTATTGAGATCGAAGAATTGCTCCATCTGTAATATCCATGTGGCAGGATCCTTGCCATCAAACTTCCTCATATCGATTTTTGGAATATGGTGATTCTTCGATCCAACATTAGCGTCTATGGAATCATGATTAACATTTCTTTTGTTCTCATCATGAGTTTCCTTTACTACCTTTTCACCATTAGTAAGTATTTCTTGTAGAAAATTTGTCAAATCTGTCTTCAAATCTACCATGCCTGTCTTCAAATTTGTGTTCAAATCTATCTTTAAATTGTCCATCTTACCTTCCATGCCATTCATCTTAGCTTCCATGCCATTTATATTAGCTTCCACACCATTTATCTTAGCATCTGTTAACTTTTGTGAGCGTGACATTTGTTGCACTTGTTCTTGTAATTTTGATATATCATGTAGCATTTCTTCCTCTTCTTCATGAGTCATGCTAGAGCTTTCAGGTTCCTTACTAGGTGTTTGCATTTTCTTTCCTCGGGGCATCAGTTACCGATAATAATGCTCTACTATGCCCTTTTAATTCCTTCAAAATAAATTTTCAAACCAAGCTTAAGCAAAAATTTAAAAAAATCTACACACCTTTTTTCACTTTGTAGGAGCTCGATATTGCCTCTGATGTATCTCTGTACTTTCCAATCATCTAGTTCTGAATTTGTGACCTGTAGTCTCTCTCTCTGTCCTCTTTCCCATGCCACCAGTCTGATCCAAATTGGATTCTCCAAGAAAGAGTTATGCACAATCTCCCAAGATGACCTGATTATAGACCTTTCTAGAAGAGCGAAGTTGTATGAAGTGCCACGTGTAAAATTTTTGATATTTGGTTCTGAAAGAGATATACAAGAAACTACAGTCTGTCCTATTTCTGTACCTTCTTACGAAATTTCAATCTGATTCCCAGAGAGAAAGTTATGACAATTTTCCCCAGGTCACCTGTTTTGAATGTAATTTAGGAGTCTGCAAAAAGACCAACTTCCTCAGATCATATCTCCGCAAATATCGCGCGAAAAGCTCTAAAATATAGACCCAAGGTTCAGCGAAATTTCTTCTCAAATGGGTTTTTTTTGTGACTTCTGAAACATCACAGAAAAAAAGTTATAGTGAAAATTCCACAATGACCTGTTTGTAGCAGCGCAACCATAGAATCCAAAGCTCTGATACCAAATGTTATGAAACTAGCTCAAGAAAAGATAGAAAAGATAGATCAACGCATTAGAATTCAGCCTCTTCGAGGGGGAAACCTCCTTTACATTACATAAATGAATAATTATTTGATGATTCAAATGACAAAACCTCCTTTCTATATATAGGAGTCTAAGGAGCCACAATATAATCCAGTCGACCTAACAATAATAATATAAAGCCACAAAAATAACAATAGAGGATTCTATGGGGCACAGAAATAACAATATGGGGGTAATAGGGGCACAACGATATAAATAAGGGGTATAACTATAATAGTAATGGAGTAATCACTAGTATTATAGGGACCCAACACTCCTGGAGATAAAAGAGGTTCTTAATGGAAAGAAAGGGGTTGTGTTTTTCATTGTGGAGAAAGAGGAGAAAAGATATCTGTAAACATTGGTAGGATATTATCAATCACAGTGATCCTGAGCTGGTGAGAACCAGTGGATAGACTCTGTTAAAAGGATCAGAATGGACTGAGGTCTTGAGGTATTCCATTAGAAAATAGTTGTTATCTGTTGCCTGGATCAGAAGATCAGGGGGAAGAAGCGGATGCAATTTCCCTTCTCAAGGTTGGGTGGAATGGTCTCAACCCTGTGGAATTTGGGAGATTGAAAACTTACAGATAAGTATTTGTGCATGTATATTTATTTAACTAGGAACTGGATCTTATGGTTTGCGAATGAAATGTGATGGTTGTAGTATTTGTTGTTTAGACAATACCACCGTGGAAGTCATGTTGTTGGAAACTTAAGAAACATTAGTTAGTCAGGAGGATTGTATTGTAACAAGAATCATAGAAAAGCTTAGATGCTTGTAGATGGAAAATTAAAATTTACATGGTGTAGTCAAATTTATGATCTTACTTGTTCCTATTATTTCTTAAAGGTAAATCAATCTATGCTTGTATATTTAACTGTAACCTATGGAAGACAAATGATGGACCGAAACAATAGGATTGAAACAAACATTTAACTTAATTACAAGTTGTTCTAAGTTCTTGAATTGGTTATCAAATCAAACTGTACATGGGCTGGAAGTTAAATGAAACTGAATCGAAACTCACAAAGAACTTGCCTCAGTCCCTGACTAAGGTAATTATTTCAATGGTATCAATTCCGTGAACATGTCCTCTAGAGCTAGAATCATGGGGATGGAACTCTGGCCTTAAGTGTAGGGGAGAGAAGACTGGAGACCTTATACAGTAAGGTAGGGATAGCCAATAATAATCTGAGTAGTTTGCGAAGCTCGAAGAGGGAGGTCTGATATCTATGGAACCTTAGAAAAAATTAATTCGGAGGCCTGAAAAGACTTCCGCAGAAACTAAGAACAACCCCAGTGAAGGAATAGTTAAAGAAATGAACAGATATAAGACCTCATACCTATCACAACAACATAAGAAATACACAGAGAAATGAAATCAATAGAATCCAGATAACAAATTTACAAAATTAATTCTGGACGGGTTTCATTCTTTAACACGAATACAAAGTATTGAAATACGATCTGTACTCTGAACAAGAAGGAAGTGAGGGAGTTAAGACCAGGGTTGCCAAAATGATTCGGCCGTCGGCCTGGTCTCCCTCTTTACTAATTCATCTAATAGTATTAAATGTACAGAAAAGTATAGAAATAAATATCAAGAGTATGGTCATGCATTTCAAGCAAAAACAAGAATACCACATAGAACTTTTATATCTTAAGATTCCACAAACACACAGTACATTCAACCATGAAATCAATCGTAATAGCCTCCATAAGAAGCAAAAGATTTGAGTATTAAAGAGGTAATTATATTAGCTATTTTAGCTTTTAGTCAAATCCACAAATACCCTGGTTCTTCCACAGTGGAGAGGTGATAAACCAACAACAAAACTAATGAAATTACCCAGAAACCCCATGGTGTAACAGTAGAAAAAAGTCGAGGAAATTCAAGATATATTTAACCCTTTTCTTGTTGCCGCTAGTTGAAACTATATATGCTTTAGTGAACAAATGGGGAGCACCTGCAATAGGATAGAAAACAATTAGTGCAACTCAAGAAAGGAAATTGTCGAATTGAAATTAACAAACCCATATATAATCTTAAGCCATTTAAATGTGCTCGCAAGGGTTTGGAAACCCCGTGGTCACCTAAAGAAGGGGCAGGATTTGATGGTGGTAGTGAACGTGAACCCTACGCCAAGAGACATAGTAGACAAGAAAATTAATGCATTAACCTATAACAAAATAGTAGGTATGTAGGTGGGTTAACGATGTCTGAGAAAAGAGATACCTGGAAGAACTTGGTAACAGAGAGCAATGAAGAAATACGTTGTCACTTGAGCCATCAAACCAACAACCATTTGGGGGTGACTCCAGAAAAAATAATCCCTGCCATAGTCACAGAAAAGGTCATATGAGGGTGTAACAAATGCTTTCTCCAGGTAAACAATAGATAAAAGAAAAACCCCATATGCACGAAGGTTTACCAACATAGTTTGGAGGATTTCGGGAGGTGACAAAGAACGACTGTGGAGACTCGCTAGGAGGTTGCAGAGCACAACAGAAGAGGTGAAAATGAGGCTACTATGCAGTGGAGGGAATGGGGGTTGGTTACCCTAATCAACCACAGAACAATCTAGACCACATGATAAAGGACCCGAAGATTAACGCTCAGGAATGACCCATCTATCGTCCGCTTCAACCAACAAGTATCGGTGATCGTTGGCTTTGAGAGACTTCCTGTCGGTATGCTACCATGCCTTAGTTAAGGGTGTATTAAACCATGGCCCTATTATGTTTATTATATGTACCTTAAACCATATGAAACAATACCTTTATAAACCTTTTCCATATGATGTGTAATTAAGAAGAAATCCCCATTATGGAGAATGGTCATAACCTTATCCGTGCAATTTTAATTGAAGAATCCATAATATTGAGAATATTTTGGTAAGAACCTTAGGCTATTGTGCGATGGAGAGAACGAGGGTTGGTTACCCCAAACAACCATGGAACAATCCAAACCACACGATAAAGGACCCCAAGGTCAACGCTCAGGAATGGCCCATCTGTCGTTTGCTTCAACCGGTAGGTATCAGTGATCGTTGGGTTCAAGAGACTTCTCGTCAATATGCTACCATGCCTTAGTTAAAGAAGTATTAAACCATGGCCCTATTATGTTTATTATATGTACCTTAAACTGTACGAAACAATACCTTTATAAACCTTTGACATATGATGTGTAATTAAGAAGAAAATCCCATTATGGAGAATGCTCATAACCTTATCCATGCAATGTTAATTAAAGAGTCCATAATATTGAGAATAGTCTGGTAAGAACCTTAGCAATGGTAATTTTTTTTATGTCAAATAGAAAAGATTGTTTAACATGTTACAAGTGGTATTAGAGCTCAACTCTCAATATTGTGGCATAAATGGGCATTGATGATAACAGTAAATGTTTTGAATTGTTCACAGAGAAGGAAGTAAGCAGGTAGAAAGACCGCGATGAGGAGAGGATCTGGAGATCGAGGAATAGGCTTGATACCGAACAACAACAACAAACAAATATGTTGCTTGAAACCATTCAGCAACTACAAGATGAAATGGTGCACTTGAGGACAAATAATGAAAGGTTAATGCAAGAGCAGGAAATAAATCTTAAGAGCCTCTTAGATAAACAAAATTATCAAACCAGCCCTAAGCATAGAACCCGGGACAGAGAAGAACATCAACATCCAAGTGAAAATACTCTGAAAGGGAGCCATACAAAAAAAATTGACAGAAATAGAATGGACCATGAGGAAGAATCGGGTAATGTGTCAAAACCCAAGAAGACTAAGAAACCAAAACTGGAACTACAAGGAGAATTTAGAAAAATTAAACCTCCATTCCTCGATGGGAGGCAAAGGAAGCTGCAGAAGCTTGGATCATTAATATGAACAAATATTTCCAAGTTTATGAATATGACAGTCACCTTAAGGCCAGACTGGCCATTTATCAACTTCAGGGTAAGGCCACTTTATGTTGGGAGGAGGTTAAAATTGTGCATGGAATAGAGGACCAGGATGTAACATGGGATGAATTCCAGAAACACTTTAAAAATAAATACCTAACATAGAAATTCTATGATGAAAAAGCCAAAGAATTCCATGATCTGAAATTGAGGCAATTAACAATGGATGAATATGTGAAAAAATTTACATATTTATTAAGGTATGTGTCGTATATCAGAGAGGATAAAGCTAAGGTAAAATGTTTCTTGAGTAGTTTACCTGCATATATGAAGGAAAGAATATATTTTGATAGTCCTAAGGCTATGGATGAAGCCATTCAAAAGACTCGAATGTGTTATGAGCAGGTCAAACAAAAAGGAGATTCTAGAAAAATTTGGTCTCGAAAGAAGGGACAAAATAATTATTAGCATTTTTGAGGAATGAAACCCACAAATTCCAAGAATATACATAGAAATGTATCAAGTAAACAACCTGGAAGGAATCAACGAAAGACCAGGTGGCAAGCAGATAATAAGTTGACGAAAGCATCTAGTAAGCCAGAACTCAGTCAAGGACAGAAACCCCCCTTGCAGTGCTGGGGCTATGGAGGACCTCATTATTACAAGAATTTCCCTCAACGTACCTAACCTGAACCAACTGCTAATATACAAGAGGTATCTACGGTTGGAGAGGTGGCAAGGAGCATGCCCGGGATCAACACTGCATTGGAAGAGCGACAATCTGATTACCAACCTACTATGATAGAATTGGAAGGTAAGTTAACTACTCAATCTATATCTATTCTAGTGTGCAAGCTTGAGTTATTGATCTAATTAAAAAAATTAGCTTTGTTGTGATAAAATTACTTTTAGAATATATTAAAAGTGCTTGAGGATTTATGAAATCATTTGCAAGTTTAAACTTGGGTTTTTGAGTGCTTTTATGTAATTTTTATGTGCATAATTAACATAAACAAATGACTAAACAACAGTATATAACAAACATAAACATCACCATAAACAATATCACAGCAACACATGATGAAGGAGTTCACCCCTCTTGGGCTATGTCTCCTTGGTCTAGCTTGCAATGGCTTAGCCCTCTCTATTATGCTAAAAAATGTGAATACATCAATTTACAATGCTTAGAAAGCTCTGAAACATGTTCCAATAGCTCTAGAATGCCCAAAAATGCATGTGTAGCTTCTTTCTGCCCCTGATTTGGTCAAAAACTGAAGAATTTGTGGAATTTTTCAACCTTCTACTAATCGCACCACAAATTCCCCAAAATCTGGCACCATCCTACAAATTTTCCCCAAAACTGTCACACTAACGGAGCGAGAATTTCACCGAAAATCGGGCAAAATTGTCGGACACTTTAAATGTCTGCTAATGCCTGAATTCCAAAAAATTTGGGCATGTGGGGGGCCATGTGACTGGGGCTAAGGCCAACGGCCAGCCCCCACCGGTCGGGTCCCCCGCTCCTCTCCGTTGGTGGTCGTGTGTGGGTGGTGCGACCAAGGGTTGGCCCCTCCCCCGGAATAACGCGCCATTGAAATTTAAATAAAACCTGCAAGTATAATGGTTAAGAAACAAATGCAATGGCGTATTGGCGGAGGCTTTGGTCTTGTTGTGTGAGGTCATGAGTTCGATCCCCGTTGCCTCTGCATGGACTTGACCCATAATTTTGGTGGCCATCGGGCTGCCACGTGGCAGCCTTCGGCTGGGCGATGTGTAAGCTCGTGGTTGGCCACCAATTCAGCCAATCAAAACACCGAATTTCGAACCAATAAGAATGTTCCACTTGGCACAATACCATTCATTGAGCCTGTTGACTAGTCAACCTGCCACATACACCTGCCTAGTTAGTGCCACGTTAGCAGTACGGACTGCTGATTGGGCTGTCAATTTTTTTTTTTAAATCACTTGTATGGGAAAGTGAAGAGAACATGATTCTAGGAGCATACGGTGTTCATTTCGTGCGAAATGAGTTGCATTGGATTCATGATGATGAGAACTACGTGGTCGTCCATGTTCCACACGGATCCAAAATGGATCTAACTTAGACTTCTAAGCATAAAAATGTTCCTCACAGAGGAAAATGAAAGTCAAGGGCTGCTCTTGGAAATAGTCCCATTGCATAGATCTCTTCATTCTGAATTTAATGCAATTTGAATGGGCTAAAATGGACTTCGGATGAAGAAGTTATCACGAAAGAAATTTGTCCATTGTCCTTTGAAAATGAGGCAAATTCTTATAAAAATGGGCTTAAAGCCTTATATGGGAAAATTGCATCGGAAGGGTTAAAAGGAGGACTTAACGTAAGGGTGGAAAGAATCCCCGACAGCGATCTCCGATGTAGGTTTTAACCCCGTACATAAATTACCTCCATACGAATTCTAAAACAAAGAAAATAAACAATGCAAGAGCATAACACATAAAACAAATATACGCAGATATTTTCCTCTGGATCCCAAAACTAGGACTACCAGCTTGATTTTTCAGTATTTTCCTTTCAATGTTACAATACATATTTACACATGCTGAAGCATCCAATACCACGGACTGAAAACCATCGCGTCCAAAACCATGGACCGAAAACCATTGTGTCCAAAACCATGTGTGAAAATCATGCACAAAACCATAGGTAGGTCCGCCCAACCTAACATAGGGTCCAAAAACAAAAATGTCTGGGGCGCCGCCCCGGAACCCATAGAGTGGGGTTACCTACACCCCTCAAACCCCTTGTGACTCCCCCCGCTACGCAATCGGTGCAACGAAGGGGGGGCTCCGCCCCCTTCCTAACCCCCCTTTTAACTACGTGGGCTAGTATTGGAAAGAATATAACACAACCCAACATTCTCCCACTTGTTGTTTTCTTTCCACAGGGGGGCATAAGAGAACTTAGTCATTTATCTAGCCCTACAACGCCCATTATTTCTCTACACCAAGAGAAATTCTCAGAGTTCACATATTTTTTCAATGCTTCTGTAGTATTCTTCAAAGTGTCCACCTTTGCGAGCAACATCTTTTTGTCTTCTATCATATCCCTCACAAAGTGATACTAAACATCAATGTGCTTTGTCTTTGAATGGTAAGCAGGGTTCTTTGCCAAGAAAATTGCACTTTGGTTTTCACAGTCTATCCTTATATCTCCCTGTACTAACCCCATACTTGAACACAAGCTCTGCAAACAAACTGCTTCCTTGCTTGCATGAGTGGCTGCCATGTATTCTACATCTGTAGTTGATAGTGCCACTATAGATTGTTCTTACTCATCCAACTGACTGCACCTCAAAATAGGTTAAACACACACCCAATTTTAGATCTTCTCTGATCCAGATCTCCAGCCCAGTTCGCATCAACAAAGCCATGGATATCCAAAACTCTGTCCAATCTTGGTCTTCCTTAATAGCACAAATCATAATCACTAGTGCCATGCAAATACTTGAAAACCCGCTTCACTACTGTTCACTACTGTCCAATGCTCCTTCCCTCGTTTTGACATAAACCTGCTCAATTCTCCCACTGCATGTGCAATTTCTGGTCTAGTACAAACCATCGCATACATCAGGATACCAACTGCACTTGCGTATGGAACATGAGACATATCCTCTTCCTCTTCTTGTGTCTTGGGACACTGTTCAGCAGATAGCTTTACACCTACTGGAATAGGAACCTTCACCAGTTTACTATCCTGCATATTAAACCTCCGCAATATTGTCTCGACATACTTCCTATGGCTTAACCAGAGCTTCATATTTCCCGATCTCTTTTAATTTCCATGCCCAAAATATAGTTTGCAGCACCAAGATCTTTCATGTCGAATTTGGAGGATAATTGGGTCATCAAATCTTGGATAATTTCTTTGTCATTTCCAACCAGCAATATATCATCCACATACAAGACCATATAAATAACACAGTCACCAATTAATTTAAAATACACACAACGATCTGTTTTGCTTCTGGTGAAGCCAAGTCCCCGTATAAATGTATCAAATTTCTGATACCACATACTTGGTGACTGTTTTAACCCATACAAAGACTTCTTTAACTTGCATACCAATTCTTTCTTACCCTTCACCGCAAAGCCTTCAGGTTTCTTCATGTAGATCTCCTCTTCCAGATTCCCATGAAGAAATGTTGTCTTCACATCCATTTGTTCAACCTCAAAACCAAAATCAAAAACAGATAAAAGTAATCTAATAGAAGCTACCTTAGAAATAGGAGAAAAAAATCACCAAACTCAATTCCCAGCACCTGGTAATAACCTTTTGCTACCAACCGAGCTTTGTATTTCTCCACCTTTCCTTCGGTATTTGTCTTCTTCTTGAACACCCATTTGCTGCAAATAGGTTTCCTTCCAGCAAGAAACTCCACCAGATCCCAAGACTCATTTTTGTGCAAAGATGCCATTTCATCAACCATGGCCTCTTTCCAGAGTTTTCCATCCTCTGAATCTACTGCTTCCTTCACAGTTCTGGGATCGTCATCAGTAATCGATAAAGCAAAATTTGAACAGAAAGCAGATGGACTATACCTTTCTGGCTGCCTTATTTCTCAAACTGATCTTGTCGCACTCAGAGTTTGTGGCTCTTCATCTTCTGATTCCTCCTTTGTTGTAGAGTCTGATTCTTCCTCCTTTAGCTCAAACTCTATCTTCTCAAGTTCCTTTGATTGGACTTCATGTTTAATAACATCTTTTACCTCTCTGAACACCACATCTCGACTATACACAACCTTCCTTGTTACTGGGTTCCAAAGCTTATAGCCCTTTAAACCATCCTTATACCCAATAAAGATGCACTTTTCATATTTACTTCTAACTTGGTTCGTTTCTCCTTTGGAACAAGTACATATGCATCACATCGAAATACTCTCAGATGTGAAAGAGAGGGTTTCTTACCAGTCCATACCTCTTGTGGAGTCTTATCCTCCAACGTTGATGAAGGCGATCTGTTGACCAGGTAACATGCTATCTCCACTGCCTCTGCGTAGAATTACTGTCCTAACCTGCCACCACTGAGCATGCTTCTTGTCCTTTCCATCAATGTCTTGTTCATTCTTTCTGCAACTCCACTTTGCTGAGGTGTATATGGAGTAGTCTTCTACCATGCTATACCACAATTCTTATAGAATTCTTCAAATTCCTTAATGCAAAACTCTCCACCATTATCTGTCCTTAGCACCTTTATCTTCTTCTCTGTCTGTCTTTCCACTAGAACCTTAAATTCTTTAAACCTGTCAAAGACTTCAGATTTCTTCTTAAGGAAATATATCCATGTATTCCTTGAGAAGTCATCTATAAATGATACATAGTACATAGACTTACCCAGTGATGGAACCTTCATAGGTCCAAACACATCATTGTGCACAAGCTCTAATATTTATTTTGCCCTCTTACCACTAGAGGGGAAACTCATCTGATTCTGCTTCCCATATACACAATTTTCACAGAAATCAAAATCCAAAGAGCTATTACTCATACCTTCTACCATACCTTTACCATGAAGTATTCGAAGGCCCTTCTCTCCAATATGTCCAAACCTTTGATGCCACAACATGGTCTTCTCTCCAGAGACCACTGGATTTTCTGCTCCACTTTCAGGAACCATAGAACTATTGCACCCATCAACAATAGTGCTACCTTGCAGCTTGTACAGAGTTCCAATCCAAACTCCTCGCATCAATACCAGTGCTCCCCGAACCATCTTGTGGGTATCCTTCTCAAACACTGTTTTTCACCTGCATCATCCAGCTTGCTTATAGAAATCAGATTTTTGGCCAATGCAAGAATATGCAGAACACCCGGAAGTGTTCTAACCCTTCCACCTTGCAACTTCAACTTTACTTTTCCCTGACCAACAATTCTAGCCTTCCTATCATCCCATAAGAATACATCACCACCATCATATTTCTCATACTCGCAAAACCACTCTCTATGGGGAGTGAAGTGAAAGGATGCACCTGAGTCAATCAACCATGCCTCATGATCTACATGTGTATTTGAAGAAGCCAAGTACACATCCCCACCTTCATCTGAGGTGGTTTTTGCCTCTGTAGAAGAAGCATCATCATATCCCTTTCCTTTGTCAGGAGCTTTAGATTTACAACCCCTTTTGTAGTGCCCTTCCTTTCTGCATTTCCAGCACACCACCTTTACAAGCTTTCCTGGAGATTTAGATCTCCCACTCAATGACTTATTTTTGTTTCTGTTCTGGGACTGTCCTCGTACAGACAAGGCATCACCATTCTAGCTCTCCATATTTTTCGGTCTCATCTTCTCCATCAGCAAGGATGAGACTATTTCATCAAACTGCAAGGCAGTTGCATTGCTACCTATTGCAATAACCAGACTATCCCACGAGTCTGGTAGAGAACACACAAACTAATGCACTTATCTTCATCTGAAATTTTGATATCAACAGACGATAATTGACTTACCATAGTATTAAACACATTCAAATTCTCTGTCACCGAGTCTCCATCTTTCATCCTTAGGTTATACAGATTTTTCTGTAGGAACAGTTTATTCACTAGAGACTTATATTGGTACAAAGTCCTTAACTTGTCCCACAAAGCCTTAGTCGTAGCTTCCCCTGATACATTCAGAAATACTGAATCTGAGACACACAATCGTATTGTGCTCTTTGCCTTTCGATATAGCTTCTTCCATTCTTCATTGGACACTCCCGTTTGTTTAGTACCTGGATCTACCGCGATCCACTGATCTTTATCCACCAACAGATCCTCCATCTTGAGTTTCCACAACTCAAAACTCTAACCATAAAATTTCACGATCTCTATCTTTCCACTGTTCGCCATCTTCTTTCACCACCAGAATCAATCTTGCAGATCTCCCATTGAACAGGTTCTACCTCAGGTCGGAGCAAAACCCCTCAGCAACAAATGTGTCCCGTTGAAGCCAAAACAGCTCTAATACCAAATGTAGGTTTTAACCCCGTACAGAAATTACCTGCATACGAATTCTAAAACAGAAAATAAAAAATGTGATAGCATAACACACAAAACACATATACACAGAGATTTTCCCCTGAATCACAAAATCAGGACTACTAGCTTGATTTTTCATTATTTTCCTTTCAATGTTACAATACATATCTATACATGTCGAAGCATCCAATACCATGGACCGAAAACCATCGCATCCAAAACCATGGACCGAAAACCATCGCGTCCAAAACCATGTGCGAAAATCATGCACAAAACCATAGGTAGGTCCGCCCAACCTAACATAGGGTCCAAAACCAAAATTTTCTTGGGACGCTGCCACGGACCCCATAGAGCAGGGTTACCTGCACCCCTCAAACCCCTTGTGACTCCCCCTGCTACGCAATCAGCGTAATGAAGGAGGGGCTCCACCCCTTTCCTAACCCCCTGGTTAACTACGTGAGTTAGTCGTGGAAAGAATATAACACAACCCAACATCCGACTTATTACATCAGAGGCACGCCTTCGCCCGATATTGGGACCCCAGGTAGAGCGATATGCGATATCGTTGATCGCATTGATATCAGAGCACTAGGTTTTCTTGATCCCCGATATAAAGGGCCAATGCACATTGCGATTGCGACTTGTGATAAAGCGCGGACCCAATGAGATTATAGATGCGGTTGCATATTATTTGAAATCCGGAATTTTGGATATCTGAAAATGGAATGTACTTGTTTAAGGGTGCAAGGTATCTATTTCCCATAATTTCAAATGTGAGCTATACACTCCAAGTCACCTCTGAAAATGTGAAAACTTCTTATTTCTTATATAGAGATAGACTGTAGGGGCATTCACCAGACATGTCACCTCTAAAGAGACGATGAGTTCCAGAGGCTACCTGACCCTCTACAAGCTCTGCCTAAAGAAATAACGAAGTAAACACTTAGAAGTCTTTGACATATACATACTTGAAGTTTGATGTCTTGCGGAATAAGACAAATAACTTTTTGCAGCTGAATAGGTGATTATGTGTGTATGCAAGTTATGTATATTTGTTGTTTAACACTTTATATCAGTTTCTTTTAGCATATCATCTTCAACAAATAAAGACATCAAAATGATAAAGCAGTTCACCCCCTCTGGGCCACATCTGCTGGACCAAGCCTCTCAAACTAGGCTTGTCCTCTTGTATTAAAAATGCTACAAAGGCTAATACAAGAATATGTGTGTCTCAAAAGACAAGTCTGACTATAAATACAGAATCAGAAGATAGGAATTAGCTAAACATGCTCTTTCCCAAACACTAAACAGTGAAATTGTACCTTATACAGTACTTTCCCCAATTGGCCCTGGTGGCCCTTTAAACTTGCATGGAGAATTTCGAGGTGAAGATGACCTCAATTGGTTCTGAAACCTCTGCCATTAGAATCAGAAGGTTGAAAATAGTAGACATAGGCTTTTGAATCACCAAAAATGGATGAACATAGCCCACAAACAGCTCAAGCACTGAAATGGCCCTTATGGCCCTGAAAGCTTCCCTGAAGCTAAACAGTGAGAAGAATCTCTTAACAGGAAAAACGAGTTGTAGAAATGGATTCAGAATGCTGAAAACCTTCAGGAATGACCTTCGTTCCACATTCACTGGCTGCACAATTCCTAATGTAGCTCCCAAACTGATTTGGCCCTGGTGGCTCTGGAACTTCCACGAAGAAAAATCACCTGCAAATGACCTCAGATGGCTGTGAAACCTATGCCAATGGCTTTAGAAGGTCGAAGAGACCCAAAATCAAAAAAAAAGTTCTTCCAAAAAGGACTTTCCTAGCCAAAGTTATGGCTCATTGAAGATTTCCTCTAATTTGGCCTAGAATCACTCCAGCTAACTGTAGTGGAAGTTCAGTTAGCTCCGCCAATTATGGCGGGACCGCCCAAATTTGGCGGTCCGCCAAAATTCCCGCCAGTCTGACCGCCTGTTACGGGTTGCAGTTAGTGTGCATGTGAACGTGTTGGAGTGTCGGCTGTCTGCATTGGATTATGTGCCTGGCGGTGGGGGAGGAACGGTTAGTTAAGCCGTGTGTTACGTTGTTGCATTGAACAATACGTTAATGCCCGCCGGTTGTTACCCCCATTGCATCCGCATGTGAATGCAACAAACGCGGTGGCAGTTGCATTTTATATGCCGGCGGTCAGTGTTCTGGCCCACGGTTATGGGCGCGTAGTCATATGTATGGGGGCTGGCCCCCTTAGGCCCCGCCCAACGGAACCTTAAAACTCAAATCAATTTTGTTCCGCTTCCATAACAAGAGCTACCTATGTAGCGCGTTGGTAAGGTGGAGTAGTCGGCCATGTGAGGTCGCGGGTTCAAACCACAATTCGACCAAAATTTTTAACAAGCGCCCATTAATGCTGATGTCACCTTGGGCCACGTGGCGCCCTCTGGGCCTGCCACGTGGCAGCTTGCCATTCGCTGCCCAGAAAGAATATTCCGTGGAATATTCTATTTTAAATTTTTTTGAAAAAATTCAAAATTTCAATGTTATTGAGCAATTCTTCTTTTTGGCATAACTTTCTCATACGGTGACCTTTTTCTGAACCGTTTGCAACACTGGAATCAGGAAGACGAGCTCTATCCAGTCGTTTAGGTTCAAACCAATTCTAAGCACTTTCATTTTTGACCATTTTACGACACTTGGTCCTGAGCTCCTGATCAGTTATACCAGAGCAGATGGTATCATGAAGCAAGTGGTATCAGATCAGAATGCTTGATTGACAGAGCAAAAGATTGCTTGTCTAAAAGGTGTTTGGGCAATCAAGGATTGATTGTCTGATTGATTGTATGCTTGTTTGTAGACTGACTATTGTGTGAGTTTGTAGAGGTGAAGGGAAAGCTATTGATAGCTAAGTCCAGGCGATGACAAGAAGGAAGAAGGCCTGAAGGCACTCTTCTTATCCCAAAGGACCTCAAAGCAATCCTAGAAGCACAAGAGGTTTGTTGCAAAAGGTTGCTTGAATAAGCTCTTTGTTAACCTTGTTTGAAGTTCTTTTGTTCATTTCCATAATGAAAGCTTCTACAAGTGAATCCTCAAATTCCTCCTTCATCACAAGAGTCTTTGATGAAGACATGAAGCAATACTTGTTCATCATGATGGACATGGTGAGAGAAATGTATGAGGATGGAAGGAAGAGAAACATACTTAGAGAGCAGTTGAATTCCATGGAGTAAGAGAAGCAGTTGCTTTCTGACAAATTGCAGGAAATGGAGAGGCAACTTCATATTGCAAATATGAACCTGAAAAGGATGCATGAGTTGGAGGCACAACTCTTTGTTGCTAAGGAAGCCTTAGTCAAGTATCAACTTGAAGAAGAGGTAAACAATTCCTGTTTGTCTTCTAATAATTCTTATGTTGGTTCTTTTGAAAAACATACCAGAGGCATAGGTTCCAAGTTAATGTCCAAGATGGACTATGAAGGAAAAGGCTTGGGCAAACATGCACAAGGTATTTTTGAGCCAATAATGGTTGAGGAAAGGCCTAAGTATTTGGGTCTTGGCTATGGACAGTCTTATGGAGAAAGTTCCAAAGCTGCCATGAAGGTCATTGAAACAGTTCCAAGAAGGAGTTTCATTGCAGGTCTTCTACCTGAAGAGTGTAAAGATTGTATTCATGGGGAATGAAATATCTTGAAACATCATTGTTATAGACATTTTTGGGAACTACAACCCCAAGCATGAAATGTCCATAAACCAAGGGCTCCTAAGTCCCTAAAAGTGTTGTTCTAGCCCCTAAAGGAACAAGGTCAACAAATTACAGCTTCTCCCAGAAGTTCTCCATGAAAAACTGCTCAGAATTGGTCAAAACAGGATCATTTCAGCTGCTCCACTGGCCAAGTGCGTTGCATCTCACCTAAGTACACTGTGTGGGTGCGTTTCATTTCAAAAATCCCTTCTATGGGGTGCGATGGGCGAGAAATGACAAATGGCAGTGTCATTCCACGAGGTGGAGAGGCAATGGAAGCTTCCAGAAACTTCTCCTGTGACACTTGCCTCACTGAATTCGACCAAGGATGAGTAAGAGATCATCAATCTCCAAGTGGAAGCAAGAACTATCAGAGAGAAGACACTAATCAAATCATAAGCTAACTCATCTCCATTACAGATATCTATATATGGATCCCTCATCCCAGAGATCCAGAGGCTGGAATTTTGCATATTGTAAGGAATTGTTGTTGGTTTCTTGAGACAAACATCAAATTGTTGGGTGATCTAAGCTTTGTATGAGGTGAAGAGGGGCTTCCTTGCTGAGAGGTTGATGCTGGGTCAGAACAACTGGTTGTAACTCCTCTTGGCTCTTTCTTGTTTATCAATAAAAGCTATTCAAGTTTTCCTCCATACTCTTGTGTCATTGATGTTTGCTGAATTTGTATGGTCAATTTACATTTGATCCTAGATTGTTTATGATTATAGATCCATGTCTTTGTATAGTGCTATGCTACTGTGATATTACAGGTACTTTGTGAAGCTGGGCGTGCAAGGGAACAAGTAGCGAAAGACTATCAAGGAAGAGAGGAATCAAATCAGGAGATTAGCGCAAGACAGAGGTTGGTCTTTTTGTTCCTCTCTATCTATAATTCATAAAGGAAAAATGAAAGTAGCTTTACTCTGTTTGTTTCTAAGGCAGCTGTCACACCTTAGTGGGAGAAGCAATTCTGAGTAGACACTTTTCCCTGTAACAATCATTTGCAGGATGAAGGTGTTCATAAGCATACACTTGAACCAGAGAGTTGTGGAAACTACAAAATTGCCCATCCCAAAAGCAGGCTTTATTATCAGCCATTGGTGGGATAGACCCAAAGGATTCCAATCTTGTATCCTTCGATCATAAAGGATACGATCCTCAATTACCAGCTCAACTAGCTTTCCTTGTTCAAGTGAAAGCCCTCAACAAAACTATTCATCGAACAATTATTGATGAGGGGGCATCTACATGCGTTATGTCGATGAGTTGCTGGAAAACTTTAGGATCTCCAACCTTGTCGCGATCTTCGACGAAATTAAAAAAATTCGACGGAAGGACATATACCCCATACGGTATTCTAAGTAACTTGAAGGTTGTACTAGGAGGGAAAACAATAGAAATAGATGTTGAAGTAATCGATGGAAATCTCGATTACAACATCCTACTAGGAAGACCATGGATATATGCTATGGCTTCCGTTGTGTCAACCTATTTTAGGAAGATTGCATTTCCCTTCCAAGGAGGGATTACAATCGTCGATCAACAAAACTTCCTCCCCAATGGTTCTCAAGTTACAAGAAGCATTCCTATGATCCATGGAAGCCCCCATTTGCTTCAAAATATCGGAGTAGGCCTACTAAAAGATCCTATATTAATGGGAACTTTCGCCCTTCCACCTTTAATCCATCTAGCAGAAGTAGTGTCAGTAGGAACCTGCAATATGATATCTTCTAAAAAGATCTCATAAAACGATATTGACATGGATCATGCGATGGTTTTGCCTCCGAGCCCAACGGAAATATTGTAGCAATCAATGTTCCTAGCCCGGATGGCGAACCCAAATCAACGCTCATCGAGTGTTTAGATAGATAGGTCTAAGGAATATGGCACCCCTTCAGATCCTTGGTCGAGAGTGCATGAGACCGACGAAGGAATTGTTCAATCAATGGTAATTGGAGCACCATGGAATGATTCCCACCATCGTTCCCTTCTTCCGGATTGTGGAGAAGATACTCCTGATGACCTTTATCATCCTTCAGTTTTTTATTTTCTATCAAATACTGTAAACACGGTGGATTCCGAGCGAAACTTGTCCAACATTGAACAGACTATCGCCATAAATATCTCGACCAAAACATATGTTGTAGAGAATATTTATGTTGGCAAATGTTGTTCTCCTTCAGAACTGGAAATATATGACGCTCTTTTTCGCGAATTCAGAGATGTCTTTGCTTGGTCATATAGTGAAATGCCAGGCATTGACTCGAGTATCGTTGAACACGAAATTAAAATGTATCCAGATGTCAAACCAATGTATACGACAATGGCTAAGGCAGGTGCACCCAAGAAAGCCACTGCCATTCAGGCAGAAGTTGAGAAACTTCTCCATGCTGGTTTCATTTACCCGGTTCCTCTAACCGATTGGGTATCGAATATTGTCCCTGTTATGAAAAAACAAGGAACAATTAGAGTGTGCGTCGATTATAGGGATGTAAATCAAGCTTGTACAAAATACAACTACCCTACATCCTTCATCGACCAGATAATTGATGAATGCACCGGATGCGAAATCTTTTCATTCATGGATAGATTCTCTGAGCAATTTCATTCCTCTATTCTTAGCTCTCTTCACAGCTCAACCCGCGGGAAACAAGCTGCTAGCTGCTTTCTTTGAAATGGAGAAGGGGACGCTTTACTGATAAGACAAGTGGGGGGGTATAATCAAATAAATATTCGCCCACAGGACCAGTCAAAGACTGCATTTATTTGTCCATGGGGCACATTCGCATATCGAAAATTACCCTTTGGTTTAAAGAACGCAGGGGCGACGTTTCAAAGGGCAATGAATTATGCCTTCCATGACATCAAAAACATCATTCAACCATACCTCGACGACCTTCCGTCTCATTCGCGAAAGCAGACTGATCACCCGTAGCATTTAAGAGCGATATTTCTACGTTGCCGACACTACAAGATACGACTCAATCCACACAAATGTGTATTTTGCGTCAGTTCTGGTCGTTTACTTGGCTTCGTAGTCTCAAAGGACGGGATTCGTCTCGACCCATGTAAGGTTCAGGCAATCATAAATTTCACCTTCGAATTTGCTTCAGATTCAAAAACTCCAAGGGAAAGCAAACTTTCTGAGGAGGTTCATTCCAAATTACACCGAACTTGCTAAAGGTTATACGTGTCTTTTGAAAAAGGAAGTACCCTTTGTCTGGGATCAGGTTACGCAAGCTTCCTTTGATGCTTTAAAAGAATCCCTAATGAAAGCATCATTAATGTACGCTCCTGATTATCAAAAAGATTTTAACCTGTATCTGGCTGCAGTGGATACGACCATCGCAATGGTTTTAGTTCAAGAAGACGACGGAATCGAACATCCTATATATTATTCAAGTAAAAACTTAAATGATACAGAAAGCAAATATTCTTATGTTGAAAAGCTAGCGCTCACAGCTGTTCAAGCGATACAGAGATTTCGACACTATGTCCTCTTTCGAAAAACTACCATTCTGTCAGATTGCAACCCCATGACTTATATATTGTCGCGACAGTTGCTGGGGGGAAAATATTCAAAATGGATAGCAATCCTACAAGATTTTGATCTGGAATTTGTAAAATCCAAGTCAAAGAAAGCTCTAGTTTTCGCAGAATTATTATGCGATCTCCCATCGTCGTCCAACGATGAAACATCCGAAGAAACAATTGTGGACGAAAGTTTGTTTCTAATATCTTCAAGCAATGAGTGGTATGGAGATATAATAATTTATCTTCAAACCCAAAAATATAGGCCAAATACCTCCCGCTCCGAACAAAAATGTATTCGATACCAAGCAAAAGACTACATGATCGTCGGTGATACACTTTACTATCGCGGTATCGATACAGTTCTGAGAAGGTGCCTCATGCATGAGGAGGCCGAAAAAGTCCTAAATGATTGACATTCAGGCACATGTGGGGGGCATCAATCCGGTTATGCTACAGCGGAAAAAATCTTACGAGCAGGATACTTTTGGCCAACAATGTTTAAAAATTGCATAAACGCAGTCAGAAGTTGCCATGCTTGTCAAATTTTCGATAGCAAAACCAGAAGACCACCCGCACCTCTGCAGCCAATAGTTGCTATCGGGCCATTCACCAAATGGGGCATCGATTTCATGACATGTAACCCCACCTCGACTGGGGGGCATGGGTATATCATAGTCGCAGTTGACTATTTTACCAAATGGGCCGAGGCGATGCCTACATTAGATAATACTGGTGAAACAGCTGCCCTCTTCTTTTTCAATCATGTAGTTGCCATATTCGGCATACCACAAGCTATAGCCACAGATCATGGATCTCATTTTCACAATCACATGATGGTCGAATTAGCTGCCAAACTAGGGTTTTCTCACGACAGCTCTACTCCATATTATCTGCAAGCCAACGGACAAGTTGAAGCAATCAACAAGGTCCTGAAACGCATGCTGCAAAGGATGATTGGAGTTCACAAAAGAAGATGGAACCTAATCCTGTACTCAGCTTTGTTGGCTTACCGAACATTGGTAAGGAATGCAACCGGGTTTACACCTTTCCAACTGGTATATGGCCTGGAAGCAGTCTTACCAATCCAGTGCGAAATCTTGTCTCTCAAACTCGCAATTGATCTCCTCCCCGGAACTTCAAAAGAAGAAGCTCGTTTCTTGGAACTAATCCAATTGGATGAAACCTGTCGTGATGCCTCTTTGGCTAACGAAGCCCATAAGAAACGAGTCAAAGCGCAGTTCGACAAAAATTTCAAACCCCGTGTCTTCTCAGAAGGTGACTTGGTCTTGCTTTATGACCAAGAATCCGATAAATTGGGAGCAGGTAAATTTAAGTCTTTATGGATGGGCCCCTATATTGTTAAGCGAGTGTTAGCAAAAGGAGCCTACGAGTTAATGGATTATGACGGAATTCCACTGGCGCAACCTCGTAACGGGTTGTACCTCAAGCGTTACTATGCATAATTCAGTATGGTAACATGTATGCTTTTTGTTATGTTTTTGTTTTCGCTAAAGTGTTTATTTTGGTCAAGTAATCCACTTTTTACATTTATTGCAGATGTCAAACCTATTGGAGTCATGTGTTGGATATGCCAACGGAGCGAGTCGTAGTTCGTGGAACCTACCTTCCGCGGCATGGGCCATTTTTGATCCAAGCGACGAGTTAGTAAGTTTTAGAGGGGTATGTATTGGTCGATCAACGAATAACATCGCTGAATATAGCGTGTTGATAGAACTTCTCTCTGATGCCATCACACATGGTATACACCGACTGATTGTCAGGCTAGACTCACAACTCGTCATACTACAACTCACTGGTATCTACTCTGTCCGAAATCCAGCTATTTATCGCATGTTCCTAAGGGTTAAGATTTTGGAAAGACAATTTGATTTTATTCAATATCAACATATTTCCAGAAACTTAAACACATTAACTGACTCATTGGAAAATTATGTGTTAGATAGACATTTGCAACATTTATAAAAAGAAGCATACCATCAATGTTTGCATTTGGATCATGTAACTTAACCAAAATAAAACTCTGAAAATCAAAAATATATATAACTGTTTATGGTTTACACATAATGTTCTGTAACTAAGACAAAATTGGTCAAATGACCAAAAAACTCAAAACTCTTGGGGGCACCCTAGTCTAATGATGCTCATGATAGCAAGTCACAGCCTGTGCGATCATGCGTAAGAGACGAGTCCATCGTCTTGGCACACCGGTAGTATGTCGCTACAACCTCAAGGGCAGCTCGTCAGTCCTCACATCTGGAATACCAAGAGTGAGGCCCTCAACCTGCTCTTGTAATGTTGTGAGAGTCTTGGCCACATCGAGGTCGTGAACGATAGCCCTTCCAACAGCCTCTCCTGCTGGGGCGGCAGCTGGCACTCTCAGGCATGCTACTGGCCAAACAGGACCAACATCTGCATGAACACATGAGTTTGATTAAGTCTTGACAGGATAAAGCACAAGGACATTATAAATGAAAAACGATAAACAGGAATATGGTCAAAGAATTTACCAATGGCGCCCCACTGTTCGCCATCTGGAAATACTAAATCTGGATCACCCCGGAAGTCCATGCCAGCATATGGATACTCGGAATAAACCATCTCATGATGATCAAACCTCCCAAAGAAGGTATCAGAAAATGAAATATGAGACTGACCAGCATGCCTAGACATATGGTCAACCCATCTCTGCATACGTGGTTCAGTAGGTGAAGGTAAATCGAGTGCAATATACTGCGGCTGCATCAGTGGTATCTTTTCCAAGGCAAAGGCGGTCAAAATAGAACCATACCCAAAGTTCTTCAACCTCCCGCTCTTTACCTTGGTCAACTGTTCTTTCATCACAAGAAGTATTGCATCGCACCAGTTGAACACCTTCGGTTGGAGGCATTCCAAGGCATACTGCATATAAGATCGATTGGCTACATGAAGAGCCGCACCACCAACCATCCTACCAAAAGTAAACAGAATAGTCCTGAGGGACCTGTCAGTGACATCACGGATGATGATCTTGCCATCTTTACTCGGCTGAGATCCCTCTCTGCAATACCGGCGAACATAATCTCTCACAGATTCACCTCCTCGGGCCGAACCTGATAAAGAGATGGGGGCACCCCGCCTCGACAAGCCAGTCAAGAAATAGATGTCTACTACAGTCAAGGGGATGGATTTGCCCCTGATCTGGAAAACCTGGTTGGTAGGATCCCAAGCATCGAGAAAATACTACAGTAAGTTGATATGTTGTCTCATGCTAGAAATGCGGAAAAACTTCAGCGAGCCACAGTTCCGCAGTGCGTTTACTATAACCGGATCATGTAGGGCAAGCATGTCCTCTTCTTCATGCTCACGTTCTTGCCATGTAATAGTCATCTTACTCCAAAGATCTCTGAAAAAAAAACAAGAGAAGAGTTAGATCCTGATTTTGGTAAGAAACAAGCAAAATTTCCATCAAAAACTGTGCATAAAATTCCTTCTCTCTGCCCATCGCACCTACAGTAGTGCTCTGGGTGCGTTGCATGTTAGATAGCAAGTGAACTGGCCAACATCCAACGCACCTTTTGATACACAGAGGGTGCACTGAAGGCAGAACGAGTTTTTCAAACCCCAGAGGCTCAGAAAAACCAGGAATCAAGCTCAGAATGCAAAATGGAAAGCATGAAATGAAAGAGCTCAAGTTTAGCTCCTACCTGGTCCAGACGGCGCTGAGAATTGTCCACAGAATCTCCCAAAATCAGCTAATGAAAATCAAAGTGGGAAAGCACCTCCAAAGCTCCAACAAACCAAAGTTCAAATGAAATGGTAAAATGAGAGGTGAAAGCACTTTTTCATTACTTTTTACGTAGTTCAAAGTAAAATATTAGTGTTCTAACTCATTTTTCAAGCATATATTGTTCATTTCTGACTAGTTTGATGAAGCAAGTGAGAATACAGTACAATCTTTGAAAGAACAAAGCTATTTATGGTAAAGTAAAAAAGAGACCATTTAATCGAGCAATTTTAGCGCATAGTTCAAGCTCGTTAAAAAATAAACATAAGCCATGAGAAAATGTTTCCCCCCACGTTTAAGCTCATTAAAAAATGAACTATTCCCCGGTAAATAACCATCGTGAATGTAGTACTTCAGCCGTTAAATCCTTGGTCGTGTTTGCACCATCACCTCCACTTTTGCATTGGCCGATCATTCACCTCCATTTGATTGTTTACCCATTTTGAGGAACAGCTGCGAAGAGTGATCTCACTAGCCATCCTTGTAACACTGTCGTGATTGGAAAATTCCAAACCTTACTTGGAATCAGTTGCTACCCATTTTATCACTCGTTCCTCAAAAGACGAGTCTCCTTTAAGCTCTTTTCAACTGACTCGTAAAATATGAAAAGATTGTCGAGCCATTGGCCTCTCCAGCTCGTTAAAGGGACCGGAAGTGCTATCCCTCCTCTAAATTTTAATCTTTTTGGACCTGAGGGATTATTACACAAAAAGATCGAGCGCTTGTTTTGTTTGGCTCGTTAAAAGTATCGAAAATTCATCCCTTCTGTATTGTTTTATACTTTTTCGGACTTAAGGGATTAGATGATGAAAAAGGAATTTTGGAGTTTCCTTTACGTTCCTTTTCAGACTCTCTAAAATTGAAAATGACTGAGTTATCTTTGTTGTTAAACTCGTTAAAATTTTAATAGCGACAAACTTGTCTGTAGACGAGAACGAGTTTCACTATCGCTAGGCTCGTTAAAACATAGCGATGGGTTTTCCCGAAGGGAAAATTATAGAACAAGCATATGTTATCCTCCTCAAGCTTGATAAAAATAAAGAGGTACTAGTCAGCAATGACTGGGGAAAAATTGGGAAGAAAACTTGAAGAAACTTTGTTGGTAGCAAGTCGCTCTTGAACATGACACTTTCACTCCGCATCCAAGTCAGGCTGGGTTGTTTCATTCACCGGTCACATCACCATGGTCCCATCATACCATCCATATTTGGGGTTAATGCTACCAATCCATCACGTCAATGTCGCCGATATGTTCAAGAGAAGTCATTCAGAGAATTCACCTGTGTCTCACCCACTACAATACATTTATACTCCATTCTTTCATGACCGCAACCCTGAACCTTATATCACCAGATCATTTTCACCTCCATTAAAATCATTTGCTCCGTTCTATGTCATTGATGTGGGATTCATTAAGGCCCTCCTATGACGGATCACTTCTTGTCGACATCAGCTCATTCTCCAAGAAGTTGATCTAGGAACACCCCATTCAGTACTTTGAAGCTTGCATGCATCAATGGCAAGTTTCTCACTTCCGGCGACAGGTTTACATCAATGACCTTCAACCGAATTGTACTGCAGTACCTTGAGGGTCATTATCATTATCGGTGAATCCTCTCGCGCTTGTTAACAACTTATATCATTGGCTGGTAATCAAGCGATGTCTTTCCATGTTCGACTTCAGAACATTTCTCACATGGATAGACATGTACTTCGAGTGAAGATCGAACGAGATTGAAGACCCTGGATCTAGTTTCATCCATCCGGGCTGCGATATACATTTATGAAAATAAAAACATCAAATGTACATCATTGCTGCACAGATAATCATCCAATCAAAGGGATGATGGCTCTATCAGAATCATCAGTCTACACTCAGACGATTGTCTGTCCTATATACATGAAAATGAATTTATAAAGTTGAGCATGGGAATGCCCGCCTCAGCTAGATCATGATAATATTATGAAGATAATGTATTGTATTGTATCTTATTACAGGTCTCCTCCTAGCTTGAAAGAACTTCAGATCCTCATAATGAAGCATTTCACCCGACATCAAAAGATTAACGACCTCATGCTTTAGGGGGAAATTGTTATAGACATTTTTGGGCACTACAACCCCAAGCATGAAATGTCCATAAACCAAGGGCTCCTAAGTCCCTAAAAGTGTTGTTCTAACCCCTAAAGGAACAAGGTCAACAGATTACAGCTTCTCCCAGAAGTTCTCCATGAAAAACTGCTCAGAATTGGTCAAAATAGGATCATTTCAGCTGCTCCACTGGCCAAGTGTGTTGCATCTCACCTAAGTACACTGTGTGGGTGCGTTGCATTTCAAAAAGCCCTTCTATGGGGTGCGATGGGCGAGAAATGACAAATGGCAGTGTCATTCCGCGAGGTGGAGAGGCAATGGAAGCTTCCAGAAACTTCTCCTATGACACTTGCCTCTCTGAATTCGACCAAGGATGAGTAAGAGATCATCAATATCCAAGTGGAAGCAAGAACTATTAGAGAGAAGACACTAATCAAATCATAAGCTGACTCATCTCCATTACAGATATCTATATATGGATCCCTCATACCAGAGATCCAGAGGCTGGAATTTTGCATATTGTAAGGAATTGTTGTTGGTTTCTTGAGACAAACATCAGATTGTTGGGTGATCTAAGCTTTTTATGAGGTGAAGAGGGGCTTCCTTGCTGATAGGTTGATGCTGGGTCAGAACACCTGGTTGTATCTCCTCTTGGCTCTTTCTTGTTTATCAATAAAAGCTATTCAAGTTTTCCTCCATACTCTTGTGTCATTGATGTTTGTTGCATTTGTATGGTCAATTTACATCTGATCCTAGATTGTTTATGATTATAGATCCATGTCTTTGTATAGTGCTATGCTACTGTGATCTTACAGGTACTTTGTGAAGCTGGGCGTGCAAGGGAACAAGTAGCAAAAGACTATCAAGGAAGAGAGGAATCAAATCAGGAGATTAGCACAAGACAGAGGTTGGTCTTTTTGTTCCTCTCTATCTATAATTCATAAAGGAAAAATGAAAGTAGCTTTACTTTGTTTGTTTCTAAGGCAGCTGTCACACCTTAGTGGGATAAGCAGTTCTGAGTAGACACTTTTCCCTGTAATAATCATTTGCAGGATGAAGGTGTTCATAAGCATACACGTGAACCAGAGAGTTGTGGAAACTCTGAAAGCCTTGAAGAGATTAATGGTGTTCCAAAGGGAGCACTTCTTCATTTGATTCACCTCCTCATGAAGGTAATAAAGGTGAAAAAGAAAGGTATAAATCTGGTTCTAACCATATTCCTTTTGATTATGTTCAGCATGGTAAATTTCCCACTTAGGCATTAGAAAAGAATTGCATGTTCCTTTTGTGGTTTGGATAACCATAATGTTTCTAGATGTTGGAAGAGAATGGCCACATGCAAGAAACTTTTGAAGGAAAAGAAGAAAGAAGCCAAAGGTCCATTGGACAAGCCAAATCATGTTGTCAAGAGGATGCACATGTGTTTTACTTACTACCATAAGCAAGGACATGTTGTTGCAAAATGTTGGACTCTGAATCTAACAATTCTTCCACAAAAGTTGAAGAAGGTGGAAAGAGAAAATCGTAGAAATGGAAACAAAGTTTCCATGATTAATGTGTTTCAGGATGATTCACATGTTGATGTTGATGTGCAGACAAAGGAAGGACCTTTGAAATGGATTGGTAAGAAATGGTTAGAGTTCTTATCCAATTAAGGTTGCATGTCTATTGATATAATGCATCTATTTGCATTTCTTTGTTAATGAAATGCAAGTTGCAGGTTTTTGCCAAGAAGGTGAATGGAAAAAGTTGAGTAGGAGACTCACTTTATTGCTGCAACATTATATTCATTTCAGCTTCGAAAGTACAATGTGCTTAAGCAAAAGTTGAAGGATGAAATGCATGCATGAGAATGATATGCATGAACATAGGGATGTTGATGATTTCCTTGTATTTGAACATGTATGTGTAATTAACTTGAAGGGTTGATTGTTTTGTTTTAAACATGCATGTAATGTTGACTTGAGAAAAGTTGATTTCGTCTCCAAGATGGAGATAATGATGAAGTTTTTCATCTTTTGAAAAAGAGTCCTAAATGTATTTTTCTACATGCTTGACTTGAAGGGTAAATTGTTTTAAATGCATGTTTTGTGGGCTTGTTATCTAGTCCATTATTTGTCTGCAGATGTAAGACATGGAGGTAATTCAAAAGATGTAAAAATCTGTTTCTTTCGCTGAAGCAGGAGTTTAGGCCATCCAGTTGTTTTCTGTATTTCTATTGTTGTTAACAGTTGTTGTTGATAGTATGTCAAACAGGTACAAATGAAAATTTTGTGAAGCA
The DNA here is from genome assembly GCA_031772625.1 of Pinus tabuliformis. Lineage (NCBI taxonomy): Eukaryota > Viridiplantae > Streptophyta > Pinopsida > Pinales > Pinaceae > Pinus > Pinus tabuliformis. The sequence continues at coordinate 583,306,504 of CM062813.1, forward strand.
GATGTAACTTCACATTTGTTTAAGCCACCTTGGATCAATGATCAAGGAAGAGAAGTTCAAACTACCTTCTGTAACCTTCTAAGCAGGAGTTTTGTAGGAAGTCAAGGAGGAAGATAGTTCTTCCCAGGAGGACCAGCACATCCACGAAGGAAAGTGGTCAAAGGCTTTGGTTTAGAAGCACTATGCAAGGAAATTGTATGGAGGCTGAAAGGAGAGGGTGTTGTTACTCTTATTTATTGTTTAAATCAATATATCAGTATTTTGGAGACCAAAAGTTCTTTTTAGTGGGAAGGTGTGATCCAAAATGGATCTAAATTAGACTTCTAAGTCCAAAAATGTTCCTCACAGAGGAAAATAAAAGTCAAGGGCTACTCTTGGAAATAGTTGCATTGCATAGATCTCTTCATTCTGAATCTAATGCAATTTGAATGGGCTAAAATGGACTTCGTATGAAGAAGTTATCGCAGAAAGAAGTTTGCCCATTGTCCTTTGAAAATGAGGAAAAGTCTTATAAAAATGGGCTTAAGGCCTTATTTTCTAAAATCACATTGGAAGGGTTAAAAGAAGGACTTAACACAAGGGCGGAAAGAGTCCCCGATAGCTATCTCCAACTTATCGCATCGGAGGTAGGCCTTCGTTCGATATTGGGACCCTAGGCAGAGCGATATGCAATATGTGATTAATGCGATCAGCGATTGCATGTGGACCATTGGATCGGGTGCGTAGATCAACGTTCGGGATATGTATTATCGAGAAATCTAGTGTCCACTCAGAGCTGCTAGTCCCACTAAGACGGGTAGCTATCTTAGAAAAAAACAAACTAAAACTACTTTCGTTTTCCTTTATGAGAAGTAGATAAGAGGGGAATGAAGGACACCAACCTCAGTCTTGCACTTGGTTCCTTGCTTGGTTCCTCTCCCTTCTTCTGACAGATCCTTGCCACTCCTCTCTTGTCAACACAGCTTCAAATATCACCTGTGGAATGAAAGCAGCATAATACTATCGAAGAACAAAGATCTAAAATCATAAACAATATAGGACCAGATATATATTGACCACACAAAATCATATATCATCAAACATACAAGAATGTGGAGGAAAACTTGAATAGCTTTATTAATATCAAGAATAGCAAAGAGGATTACAACCAACTGTTCTGACCCAACGTCATCCTCTCAGAAAGAATCCCTTCTTCACCTCATGAAAAGCTTAGATCACCCAATACTATGATGTTACAATAAGAAACCAATAGCACTTCCTTACAAGATACAAAATTCCAGTCTCTAGATCTCTGGGATGAGGGATCCATATATAGATGTTTGAAAGGGGGGTGAGTCAGCTTCTGGGATCTGACTAGTGTCCTCTCTCTGATAGTTCTTGATTCCACTTGGAGAATGATGATCTCTTACTCATCCCTGGGTGAATTCAGAGAGGCAAGTGCCACAGGAGAAGTTTCTGGAAGATTCCATGATCATCCACCTCACATACTTCCTCTTCCATTTGTCCACTCTCACCCATCGCACCCCATAGAAGGGATTTTCAGTATGCATCGCACCTCTCATGTGCATTTAGGTGGGATGCATCGTACTTTGACCATGGAGCGGGTGAGATGGTCCAGTTTTGACCAATTCTGAGTAGTTTTTCATGGAGAACTTTTGGGAGACGATGTAATCAGCTGACCTTTTTCTTTTAGGGGATGGAACAACACTTTTAGGGACTTATGAGCCCTTGGTTTATGGACATATATGATTGGGGTTGCAGTGCCCAAAAATGTCTAGAACAGTTGCCCCCTAAAGCATGAGGTCGTTAATCTTTCTATGTCGGGTGAAATGCTTTATCATGAGGATCCGAAGTTTTTCGAGCTGGAAGGCGACCTGTAATAAGATACAATAATTTAAATTATCTTCATAATATTTTCATGATCTGGCTGAGTCAGGCATTCCCATGCTCAGCTTTATAAATTCATTTTCATGTACATAGGACAGACAATCGTCTGTGTACAAACTGATGATTCTGGTAGAGCCATCATCCCTTAGTTTGGATGATTATCTGTGCAGAAATGATGTACATCTGATGTCTTTATTTTCTGGAATATATATCGCAGCCTGGATGGATGAAACTAGATCTGGGGTCTTCAATCTCGTTCGATCTTTACTCAAAGTACAAGTCGATCCATGTGAGAGATGTTCTAGAGTCGAACATGGAAAGACATTGCCTGATTACCAGCCAATGATGTAAGTTGTTAACAGGAACGAGAGGAATCACCAATAATGATGATGACCCTCAAGGTACTATAGTACAATTTTCATGGTGTGAAAAGAGACTTGGCGTCAAACACCATGCAAAATCTTTTGATCGAAGGCCAATGATGTAAACCTGTCGCCGGAAGTGAGAAACTTGCCATTGAGGCATGCAAGCTTCAAAGTACTGAAAGGGTTGTTCCTAGATCGACTTCCTGGATAATGAGCTGATGTCGACAAGAAGTGATCCGTCGTAGGAGGGTCTTCATGAATCCCACATCTACGACACGGAACGGAGCAAATGATTTTAATGGAGGTGAAAATGATCTGATGATATAAGGTTCAGGGTGGCGGTCATGAAAGAGTGGAGTGTGAATGTATTGCAGCAGATGAGACACGGGTGAATTCTCTGAGCGACTTCTCTTGAACATACCGGGACACTAACATGATGGATTGGTAGCGTTAACCCCAAATGTGGATGGTGTGATGGACCAATGGTGATGTGACCAGTGAACGGAACAACCCAACCCGACTCGGATGCGGAGTGAAAGTGTCATGTTCAAGAGCAACTTGCTACCAATAAAGTTTCTTCAAGTTTTCTTCCCAATTTTTCCCCAGTCATTGCTAACCAGTACCTCTTTATTTTTGTCAATCTTGAGGAGGATAACATATGCTTGTTCTATAATTTTCCCTTCGGGCAAACCCATCGCTATGTTTTAACGAGCCTAGCGATAGTGAAACTCGTTCTTGTCTGTATGGACAAGTTTATCGCTATTCGGTTTTAACGAGTTTAACGACAAAGATAACTCGGTCCTTTTCAATTTTAGAGAGTCTGGAAGGGACGTAAAGAAAACTCCCATAATCCTTTTTCTTCATATCATCCCTTAAGTCCGAAAAAGTATAAAATAATACGAAAGGGATGAATTTTTTGTAATTTTAACGAGCCGAACAAAACAAGCGCTCGATGTTTTTGTGTAATAATCCCTCAGGTCGAAAAAGATTAAAATCTAGAGGGATAGCACTTCCGGTCACTTTAACGAGCTGGAGAGGCCAATTTCTCGGCGATCTTTTCATATTTTACGAGTCAGATGAAAAGAGCTTAAAGGAGACTCGTTTTTCGAGGAACGAGTGATAAATTCAGGTAGCAGCTGATTCCAGGTAAGGTTTGGAATTTTCCAATCACGGCAGTGTTACAAGGATGGCTAACAGGATACTCTTCGTAGTTGTTCCTCAAAAAGGGTAACAACCAAATGGAGGTGAATGATTGGCCAAAACAAAGTGGAGGTGATGATGAGAACACGACCATGGCTCAAAAGCTGATGATAATGCATTCACAATGGTTATTTACTGGAAATTCGTACATTTTTTAATGAATGAGCTTAAACTCTGGGGGAAACATTTGCTCACTGCTTATGTTTAATTTTTAACGAGCTTGAACTCCACATAAAACTGCTCGATCCAGTCGTATAATAAGGATGTCTCATCTAAGATGCCATTTTTTATGGAGCTTGCACCTTTCAAAGCTTTGCCCCGGATCCTTTCTTTATGCAAGTTAGGAAATGACCAATCCTACGAGTTTAAAGGGGTTAGTGGACCTACAAATTTAAAAAATAAATGGTCACTCTTCGTTTGCATGCCAAAAGGTTTGCATGCCCCCAGGTATAGCGAAAAATTTCCAGGTTACCAAAGATTGTTCTATCCGCATTGCAGACAAAACACTTCCTCGGCGATGTCTACCGAAATAGACAAAGGTGAGTGGCGCAACTTGCCTCCACTCACATAACTTTAACGGAGGAATCTTATTCCAGTCTAATCTCATAAACCAATCATATATCCTTCGCGGAAACCTACCCTATACCCAAGGTTTTCCTGCTGAAACAGACCAGGGTGCATGCCCCCTGGGTTTCAGTCATGTCCTCCTGAATCACTCGCGCTCATCAGGTGGATGGACTGGGGATTGATGAGACATTCCTTCCGTGAAAAGACCATTCAAGAATGCTATCTGACTATTTGCTATGTGTGAGCCAGGGAACGAAAGTTGGTCTACGAGCTTGACCACTCTTCCTTCATGCGGAAAACACATTACTCTAAAGAGCGAGGAGATAATGGCTCCCATGCAATAAATATAATCGCGTCCAAGGAGTAGATTATAATCTAGGGGTCCTTGAACTACCAATACGTTCATGTGAACGGTTTTCCTTCTCAATGTTATCGGCACATTGGGAAGGATCCCTAATGGTTGATTGGTTCCTTTGTCAAAGCCTGTTAGATTTCTCATCTCAGGCAAAAGTGACGGCGAACAAAGCGCTTTCCAAGCGGTTGAGGAAAGGATATTCACAGAATCCCCTTCATCTATGATGGTACTGGCCATGACCATTCTGTATATTTGAGCAATGATTCGAAATGGTATACTAGCAGGTAAACGGGGTCTGCCTAGTAGATTCCAATCAAAGGAAACAACTAGGTTTCTTGGAGGTGGGACAGAATAGACGGCCGGATATGACTCTAACGAACTTCCTTCCCACAGTAAAGGAATGAGTAGAGTGCCCCCATGTTCATCAGAGTCTGTGTTTACGAAGAGAATTTGGACGGTGTTGTTCTTATTCTCCTCGGTGATTATATCATCTGAGGATGGACTTTCTGAAGGCAAGACCGGGTCAACTGCCGTCTCGACCTTTTGACTTTCGTCTGGTATGGATTCAAAGGGTTCATCTTCAATGATAGATGCTTCGGCCGACCATAATGGCGTGTGGGCTGGATTTTGTTGGCATTATGGCACAGGTTTGGAGCTATGGCACAGGTGTTGTCCTTGATGGCAACTCTCTTTGGTAACTGATCTCAGTCCAGGCTTTCAGAATGAAGGAAAAGACATATACGCAGTTTCATCTAGACTAATATGTGTATACATGCGGGTTAGACGTTACAAAGGCGTGTATGCGTATACATGCACTTTCATGCAAGGAAAAGCGCGTATATGTTGGAGAACTTACTTTTGGTCCGTGGTAGTTAGTCCTTGGTATTTGAACCTGTGGTTTTGGACCATGGTACCTCATCAGAAGTGTTGATCCCAAGTATTGGGTCCATGGTATTGGTTTATTATGGTTTTGGACTGTGGTATTGTGAAAGGCCTAAACCTATAAAAGAGGAAGGAGATCATGTGGCAAAGAATCATCTGAATTATTATGGAATATCCGATAAAGTGCTAGATCTGGAATACTAGTAATTGGGTTATGGTGTAGATCTAGATCTGAATGAAGGAGGAACCTTAGCGCAAAGAGAAGGATAAGTTCTATTGATGGATCATAATCTTTAAGATTGAACGATAGTATCTTTGTATGATTTTGATCTATTATTTGTGGCGCTTGCTTGATCTATAAAACTGACAATCTGGGTTATTTATATCTGAAAGAGAGAATTATCCTTTATATATCTGTACGCAGGTTCAGTGAAGCGAAGGTGCATATATACGCTGGTTCAGTGAAGTAAAACAACATATGCGCAAGTTGATCCATACGCAGAAGCGTATGCATGCAGGTTTCAGGCTATTAAAGTAGCGTATATATTTTGACTTGTGATCTCGCTGCTTCTGTTTATTGCTGCAGTGTTCTGGGTTCAAATTTGTTGTGTGGTTACTATTACTGTGATCTGGGTACAGTCAGAGAAGTGTTTATTTTGATTCAGTTTTGATTGGTGAAAAGGTGATTGGTTGATGCAGAAATTCTTGATGTTTGATTGATGTTAATTGTGGATCCAGTCTGAAAATTTATGAAATGTGGTCCCTGAAAGAAAGAGAAGGTTGTATCCTTCTATAGGCCAGCACCTAGGTACTAGTATCTTGGCTAGTGCAAGGGCTAAGGGGGTTGTAGCTCCCTTCTAGGAGAAGCTGGAAAACAAGAGAGGGTTGTAGCTCTCTGCAAGTTGCAGCCTGCGTACTGGTAAAGGACTGCACCAGTACAATTGTAAAAAGTAGTTTCTAATTAAAGAGAAGATAGAGACGAATTGCAGCAGGTGGTTTTCACCCACATTGGGTTTCCACCTTATATCTTGTGTTCTTGTGTGTGATTGTCTTTCTACTTTGTTTTACTGTTTCTGGTTACTGGTTATTTGCTTCTGAAACACAGATTAACAATCAACATTAGAAAGATAAAGTAAATTAAAAAGTTTGCATTATATACGCGGGTTTCCTTCTGCATAATTGCATATATACGCGGGTTTAATTAACTGAAGTAGCGTATATCATCTGAATTTGAAAAAGGGAATATTTGGCTTGATAATACTGATTCACCCCCCCCTCTCAGTATTATTTCCAACAATTGGTATCAGAGCAGGTCCTTCAGAAGAATCTTGATCGCTTGAAGGAAGATCATTCATCATGAGCAACTATGAGAGGGAAGCATCTATCAGACCATCGATTTTTGATGGGACAAACTTCGTATATTGGAAGGTAAGAGTTACTGCCTATCTTCAATCTCTTGGTACAGAAGTCTGGGATATCATAGAAAAAGGGTATACTTTTCCATCAGAAACTCCTACAAATCCGGCTGAGAAGAAGAAATATGAAACAAATGCAAAGGCGGTCAATACTCTATTAGGATGCCTATCTCAATCAGAATTTTTCAAGGTTATGCAGTTTAAATCCGCAAAAGAAATATGGGACAAGATTGTACTGAGCTATGAAGGAGATGATCATGTAAAACGAGAAAAACTTCAAACCCTCAGAATTCAGTATGAAAATCTCAGAATGTATAATGATGAAAGTGTGGCTAACTATTTTCTTCGTGTAGATGAGATTGTTAATTGTATGAAAAACTTGGGTGAAGAAATAAAAGAGGTTGTTGTGGTTGAAAAAGTTCTAAGATATTTGTCACCTAGGTTTGAATCTAAAGTTTCTGCAATAGAAGAAAAAGAGAATCTACAAAACCTTAAAATGTCACAGCTGCATGGAATTCTAACTGCTTATGAAATGAGAAAAGGAGGTCCATCAGACAGGAGAGAAGCTGCCTTCAAGGCTTCCGACAAAGGAGATTACTATGAGTCAGGACACGTGTCAGAAGAAGAAGAAGAATCAAATTTTGTCAAAAATCTTCAACGGGGTGCTGGACGATTCTGAGGTAAGTTACCTTTCAAATGCTTTGCTTGTGGAAGAGTCGGTCACTATGCTGCCAAATGTCCTCATAAGGATAAGATTGACAAGGGGAAGGAACCTATTAGATGGAACAAGAAACAGAATGCAAACAAGAAAAGCTATTACACTCATGAAGATAGTGATGGACTTTCAAATAGTGACGAAGATGAACGAGGTAATGATTATAAACTCTTAATGGCTTTTGAAGATGATGCTTACATGGATGCTATAGATGAAGAAGGTTTTTATGAAGAGATTTCTAATCTCAAAATTTTCTTAGTAGAGAAAAATGTGATTATTGATTCTCTGCAATGTCAACTGGCTGAAAGGGAAAAACATCTTGAAAAATTGGAATGTGAAATTGTTGGTCTTAGAAAAGAGACTGAGAAAACAAAAGCTCTTAATATTAAATTTGTTAAAGTATCTGAAACTCTGGATTAGATTATCAATGTGCAGCGTTCTCCACTAATAAAAATAGGTCTGGGATATAATGGAGAAGCATCTCAAGCATCCACCTCCAAAAGTTACCTTGATGCATCAAGGAGGAGCGAGCAAAGGCCTAATAGAAATCATCAGGTAAATTAGGGACAGTTTACCTCAAGAACGAACAAAGAGTATCAAGAAAATCGGGGGCAAACTATCTTAAGGAAAAACAAAAGCTACAACCAGCCACAGGTAAAATCTTCCCAATTTGCCTCCAGAATGGATGTTGGTAGAAACTACAATTGGTTGGATGATAGATTTGATAATCGCAACAGTTTCTTTAATGGGCAATGTTTCTCTTGCCATAACTTTGGTCACAAAGTAGCTCAATGTGTTGCCTATAAGAAAATCATGACTAGAGAAACTCAAAAACAAAGAAGTATGTCTGGAATCACGAAGAGGACCTATAACAATTTTTCCGCCCTTGAAAGTGAAATTGAATGTTCTATTTGTAATAACTTCAGTCATGAAGAGTCTGAATGCAGGAGCAGGTTTCGGAAGACAACTCAGAAGGAACAAACCCCGAATGCCAAAACATGGAGAATGAAGGAACCACAACCAGAAAGATGTGGGATAAATTTTTATGCAAAAGGACAAGAAAATCTATGGTACATTGACAGTGGATGTTCGAAGCATATGACAGGTGATAAAGAAAAACTTGAATCATATAGTGTTTTAGAAAAGGGAAAGAAAGTCTCTTTTGGAAATGATACCCCTGCAGTCATAAAAGGAAAAGGCACTGCTCATTTGAAAGAAAGGGTCAAGGCTGGGAACGTTTTGTATGTTGATGGCTTGAAGCATAATCTCCTGAGTGTCAGTTAGATGTGCGATCAAGGAACTGAGGTAATATTTCGATCAAATGGATGTAGTGTTCGTGATCTTGATACAGGAAAAACGGTGATCAAAGGCAGAAGAACTCTAAATAACTTATACATATTTGAAGAAGGACAAAAACAATGTTATTTGAGCAAGGATGATGAACACTAGTTATGGCACCGGAGGTTGGGGCATCTAAGCTTTTTAAAAATAAGGAAAGCATGCAAATATCAAGTAGTTCGTGGTCTCCCAAATATCAAAATTCCAGACAACACCATATGTAAATCATGTCAGTTTGGTAAGCAAACCATAACCAACTTCCCTGAGAAGGAAGGCTTAGCCAGCAGGCCTCTTGAACTAGTCCATACAGATGTATGTGGTCCATTTAGGACAAGGTCACCTCGAGGAGAAGAATACTTTATATTATTCTTTGACGACTTCTCCAGGATGGTTTGGTTAGGACTTATGAAACACAAGGACGAAGCATTCGAAAAATTCAAATCTTTCAAAGCCTTGGCTGAAAAGAATCAGATCAAAAAAATTTAAGTGTCTCAGGTCTAACAGAGGTGGGGAGTTTACCTCAAATGAATTTTTCAATTTCTGTGAAGAACATGGAATAAGAAGGGAATTCTCTACAGCTAGGAATCCTCAGTAAAATGGAGTGGTTGAAAGGATGAATAGAACGGTTCAACAAATGGCTCGTGCTATGCTTGATGAGTCTGGAACTTTGCAACCTTCTGGGGTGAAGCTGCATTTGTTGCGGTTTTTATTCTCAACAAAACAAATGTCCGAGTGAACAGCACTCAAACTCCTCATGAGCTCTGGTATGGTGAGACTCCTTCGGTAAAGCATTTCAAAATTTTTGGAAGCAAATGCTACATTAAGAATAATGATGAACAGCTTGGAAAGCTTGAACCTAGAGCAGATGAAGGCATTCTCCTTTGTTATTCTCCCCACATCAAAGCATATAAGTGTTACAAAAAAAGACTTGGAAGAATTCTTGACAGCATTGATGTAGTGATTGATGAAAAAGGATACATTCCTAGGCAAGTAAATTATGAAAATATCGAAGAGGATGAAGACTACTCTCCAAATCAGACTGATGATGAAGAAGAACCTCAAGAGGCATCAGAGGAATAGATAAGGATAGAAGAAAAGACTCCATCCAGGTACGTTCAGAAGAATCATCCAAAATCTCAGATTTTGGGATAGAAAGAGGCAGGTGTACAAACAAGAAGAACAATTGCAGAAGCCTCAAGCTATTTGGCATTGCTCTCCTCCACTGAGCCACAAAATGTAAAAGAGGCATGCAAAGATGAATTTTGGGTCAAGGCAATGGATGAATAACTTGAGCAGATCGAAAAGAACAACACTTGGGAGTTGGTTCCTAGACCAAAATATAACAATGTCATAGGGAAAAAATGGATCTTTAAAAATAAGTTGAACGAAAATGGAGAAGTAATCAGAAACAAGGCCAGACTTGTGTGTAAAGGATATGTTCAACAAGAAGGCATAGACTTTGAAGAAACTTTTGCTCTTGTTGCAAGACTTGAGGCCATCTGAATGTTCCTTTCTCTCTCAAGCTTTTAGAAGTTCAAAGTATTTCAATTGGACGTGAAATCAGCCTTTCTGAATGGAGATTTAGAAGAAGAAGTATACATTGAGCAGCCAGATGGTTTCATTCTTGGGAATGATCCAAATCTTGTATGCAGACTGAAAAAGGCTCTCTATGGTCTTAAACAGGCTCCAAGGGCTTGGTACTACCGTTTGGACAAATACCTTCATCAACAAGGTTTTTCAAAAGGATCAGCAAATAGCAATCTTTATATAAAAATTGAAAATGATAAATTGATAAGACTTGTTGTGTATGTAGATGATATTATCTTTGGCAACAATGAAGAAGCTATGAGTCAAATCTTTGCCTTGGTGATGCAGAAATAATTCGAAATGTCTTTGCTTGGAGAACTGACATACTTTCTTGGATTGCAAACCCAACCAAATGAAGGCGGTATCTTCTTGTCTCAAACCAAGTACCTCAAGCAGATTCTGAAGAAGTATGGCATGGAAGATTCGAAACCAGTATGTACTCCTATGGTTACAGGATGCAGTCTCAGTGCAAATGATGAATCAGAAGTAGTACATCAACCAACCTATAGATCTACGATTGGAAGTCTACTTTATTTAACAGGTACCCGACCAGACATCATGCATGCAGTGGGAATAGTTGGAAGATTTCAGGCAAATCCAAAGGAAACTCATCTTCAGGAAGTAAAGAGAATTTTCAAGTATCTTCAAGGAACTCAAAACTATGGCTTATAGTATCCTAGAGATACAGTTCTCAGTCTTCATGCTTATACAAATGCAGATTGGGCTGGAAGCGTGGATGACGGGAAGAGCACAAGTGGTGGTGCATTCTTTATGGGTTCCATATTAGTATCTTGGTTTAGCAAGAAACAAAGTTCAATTGCTTTATCTACAGCTGAAGCGGAATATGTGGCTACTGCATTTTGTTTCACTCAACTTCTTTGGATGATGCAAACCTTGCAGGACTTTCAAATCACTCGTATACCATCTATCTCCATATTATGTGATAATACAAGTGCAATCAGCATTTCAAAGAACCCAATCATGCATTCAAAGACCAAGCACATACTGATCAAGTATCACTTTCTTCGGGAACAAGTGTTGGAACAAAAGGTCAAATTGGAGTATGTTCCTTCTAAGGAACAAGTTGCTGATATTCTTACCAAACCACTACCCAGGGAGACATTTGAATACCTCAGACAGAAGCTGGGAGTAGTTGATGCATCATCTTGCTATTAAACTTGTTTGTTTTAGAGAAAAATGGGGGTACGCGAGTTTCCTGAGGAGGATCCGCATACATACGCAGGAGACAGTCGCGTATATGGAGGTTTGATGGATATCAGTATGGACAGGCTCTGGTTGGAGATATTCTGATATGGGTTTGACAGAGACCATCCGGCACAGGTTCAAGGGGAGCAGATAATCTTCTAATAATGCATTGTTGGCATTATCTTAGAAGCTTTTGGTTCTATTTCACAGCTATTGTTGGTTTCAGGTGGAATAGAGGCAGAAGGAGCACAGAAGGAAATCTTGGTTGTTGATCTGAATGGTGATTGATAGATGTTGCTGCTATCAGTTATTGGTGACTTTCATAAGTCTTGTTTTAGATATTTCGTCTCTATGTTATGTATCTCTTTTGTGGTATCTCTTTTATGGTGTCAAGGTCATGTAACGACCTATTTTGGTTTCCCCACTATGCCTGGGATGAACATGTAATGAACTTGGTTGTCATATGTAAATTTCTGATGTATCCCCACTTGGTTGGATGATGGATGTATGTATTGAGTCTTTTGGTGATAGGAAGGTCTTTTATGATGTATAAGTCATGGTTCTTCTTGAAGAACATCTTTTGCAAATCTTGCCTACAGTCAGGGGGAGCATGGTCAGCACAGCAGGGCAGAGATTTCAGCATGCACTCAGGGGGAGCACAACCCTTTGCCCTTGATGACAAAGGGGGAGAATGACTTTGAGGATGTTGGGTTGCCATCAAGTCCAAAGGGGGAGATTGTTGGCATTATGGCACAGGTTTGGAGCTATGGCACAGGTGTTGTCCTTGATGGCAACTCTCTTTGGTAACAGATCTTAGTCCAGGCTTTCAGAATGAAGGAAAAGACATATACGCAGTTTCATTTTAGACTAATACGCGTATACACATGGGTTAGACTTTACAAAGGTGCGTATGCGTATACATGCACTTTCATGCAAGGAAAAGCGCGTATATGTTGGAAAACTTAATTTCGGTTCATGGTAGTTATTCCTTGGTATTTGAACCTGTGGTTTTGGACCATGGTACCTCGTCAGAAGTGTTGATCCCAAGTATTGGGTCCATGGTATTGGTTTATTATGGTTTTGGACCGTGGTATTGTGAAAGGCCTAAACCTATAAAAGAGGAAGGAGATCATGTGGAAAAGGAGGAAGGAGAAGGTTGTAGCTCTCTGCAGGTTGCAGCCTACGTACTGGTAAAGGACTGCACCAGTACAATTGTAAAAAGAAGTTTCTAATTAAAGAGAAGATAGAGACGAATTGCAGCAGGTGGTTTTCACCCACATTGGGTTTCCACCTTATATCTTGTGTTCTTGTGTGCGATTGTCTTTCTGCTTTGTTTTACTGTTTCTGGTTACTGGTTATTTGCTTCTGAAACACAGATTAACAATCAACATCAGAAAGATAAAGTAAATTAAAAAGTTTGCATTATATACACAGGTTTCCTTCTGCATAGTTGTGTATATACGCGGGTTTAATTAACTGAAGTAGCGTATATAATCTGAATTTGAAAAAGGGAATATTTGGCTTGATAATACTGATTCACCCCCCACTCTCAGTATTATTTCCAACAGATTTTGAACCAGCGATGGACTCTGCAAGAGTTTCTTATATCCAGGAGGGAGCCGTAGCGGTGAAGCAGGACGGTTATCTAAAACTCTTTTAGCTTCGTCCAGGAAGGGACAACGATGGACGGCATGATCGTCTTCACACAGTTTACAAGGAAATTTGCAATTCATTTTCTGTCCAGATACTTTGTTTTCGCCGGTTGACGGTGTACTTTCAACATGATCATTAGGGGTTGACGACACCGGATTGTGCAAACAGGGAGACCAGTCCCTTAAGGTCCGAGGGATGCAAGTACAATCTCGATGATAGTGGTCTCCTTTGCAAATGACACATGGAGATTTAGGCCTAGATGGTGCAGTGTGTGGATTTTCACTAGACGATGCTTGGTTGCCCCTTTTCGCCTTTGGCTCCTTCTTCTTCTTCTCAGTTACTTGATTTTTTGCTTTACCAGCTTCATCAAGCGAAGAGGAAGGAGGAGATGGAGAACCGGACGAAGTAGAAGGTTGGGGGGTAGATTTGGTATCGTCTAGTTGTTGACTCGATTGTTCAAGAATCAAGGTGTTCCGAACGACAGAGGTCGAGAAGAGCCATACGGGCAGGCCGATTGTCAATCCTGGAAGTGACAATGTGGCCATATGGGGTGCACCAACATCTCCCCAAGAGGAGAAAGGACTAGGATTTCCTCCAAGGGGAAATCCTTGGTTGGTGGACTCCATTTTTCTCAACCTAAGACCAACGTAGGAAAGGTGATATTTATTCTGATTAAAATAAATTTTAGACGCTTTGACACAACTTGTTTTTTCAATTTTTAAGAGTCGAGAAAAAACAAAATATGACTCTAGTCACCTTCGATTTTTAATGAGCCTGAAGTGACAAGTTCTCAGATGGACCTCTTCCTTTAAGGAGTCTAAAAAGGAATGAAAGAGACTACTCTAGAAATCTAGACAGAGGGATTACCAAACCAATCGAAAAACTACAGAATACTTTTTACAGTATGGCAGTCAATCTTCCCGAATGTTGTGTTCAGTGCATTGCAATCGATAGGGCGGTAGACACGGCTTCCTATGGATAAAGGATATAGCCTATTGTGGTCTCCCAATATATACTCAACGGTACATGGGAGCACAAGTCCGTACTGGCACTTGTCGCCTCAAAGTGGAGGAATCACCCAACCAGCAATGAAAACAACAGTTACCAGGCTTTACGACGCCGGAATACGTCTCTAGCCTAGACTTCTAAATGTTGTGCGTTAGGTTCCAAAGTATTTTTAGATTCATTAAATTTATTTTACAGTTGATCTTGCTTAAGAAATTTGCCTTTCAGGTTCATCACGTGATGTAGATGTACAATTCTTAAAATGCAATCTAAGATGATAAACAATCGTTTAATCTTCTTTTTGCAATGAAAATCCTAGCTGCTAAAGAAAGAGAGACGGTATTCTTTCAACATAGAGCAGAGAGCACACACTATATGCACTGTCCTAAATCAAACCAACAAATAGTCTAAATGCAAATGCACATGCATGTATTTGTTTTCAGCCTTCTTAATGTGTGAATGATAAAAAGAAAGCTAAGCGCAAATCTGAATTATCTTTTAAAGCGACATTACTAACAAGCTTCTTTTCAAGACAAAATGAAGACAATGACGACACTTTGCGATTTGGAATTAAAAACTTGCTTTCGACACTTGAAAAACTACTAATTCAAATCAATTACAAGAATAACAGTGTAATTGACTATCAAGAACAATCGGATTCTCTTCTATGACTGAAAACAACACTTGCGACACTTCCAAATCAAGAAACAATGGTTCAATTACGCTACTTCTTTGTAAAAGAGAACTGAAAATGGCTCACAATACATAAAAACATTTACAGGCTTTTGCACAATGGAGGCAGAATAATGGAAAGGAAGGGGGTTTACACAGAGGTATACTGACTACAGACAGCAAAACTCCTGAATAGAGCTGAAAAGAGTGAGGAAAAACCAAAGTCTGGGGGCAAAAATTAGCCTTCTCTGATTAGCGCACCTGTTACACAGGGATTCCAGTATGCATCCCACCTACAGCACACGGTAAGTGCGATGCATACTGATATCCTTGAAGAGAGGGTGCGATGGTACAGTGCGAGACTCTTGATCCAGTTCTTGATCACAGTTTGCAGCACAGTTCACGGGTTTAGGCCGAGCAAGTGATAACCAGTAAACAAATCACAGGGGTAGATCTAAGGAGGTTACTAGAGCCACCACAAGGGCAATTAGGATGTCTACAAATCAATTGTTCAGTTTATAAACAAAACCCAGAGATAGACTGAAGCAGCATTGATCTACTTTGCACTTGCATAGCAAATGCATTTCGAAGGCTACCTGGCTTAACTTCAGGCTCTGTCTGTAAGTTTATAAAATGAACAGATATAGAAAAGTAAACAAGCTATTCGTTCCCTAGTGGAGTCTCCATTTTGTTATTGGTAAATCTAGTGTCCACTCAAAGCTGCTAGTCCCACTAAGACAGGTAGCTATCTTAGAAACAAACAAACTAAAACTACTTTTGTTTTCCTTTATGAGAAGTAGATAAGAGGGGAATGAAGGACACCAACCTCAGTCTTGCGCTTGGTTCCTTGCTCGGTTCCTCTCCCTTCTTCTGACAGATCCTTGCCACTCCTCTCTTGTCAACACAGCTTCAAAGATCACCTGTGGAATGAAAGCAGCATAATACTATCGAAGAACAGAGATCTACAATCATAAAAAATATAGGACCAGATATATATTGACCACACAAAAGCATATATCATCAAACATACAAGAATGTGGAGGAAAACTTGAATAGCTTTATTAATATCAAGAATAGAAAAGAGGATTACAACCAATTGTTTTGACCTAGCATCATCCTCTCAGCAAGAAACCCTTCTTCACCTCATGAAAAGCTTAGATCACCCAACACTATGATGTTACAACAAGAAACCAATAGCACTTCCTTACAAGATACAAAATTCCAGCCTCTGGATCTCTGGGATGAGGGATCCATATATAGATGTTTGCAAGGGGGGTGAGTCAGCTTCTGGGATCTGACTAGTGTCCTATCTCTGATATTTCTTGATTCCACTTGGAGAATGATGATCTCTTACTCATCCCTGGGCGAATTCAGAGAGGCAAGTGTCATAGGAGAAGTTTCTAGAAGATTCCATGATCATCCACCTCGCATACTTCCTCTGCCATTTGTCCACTCTCGCCCATTGCACCCCATAGAAGGTCTTTTCAGTATGCATCGCACCTCCCGTGTGCATTTAGGTGGGATGCATCGCACTTTGACCATGGAGCAGGTGAGATGGTCCAGTTTTGACCAGTTCTGAGTAGTTTTTCATGGAGAACTTCTGGGAGATGATGTAATCAGCTGACCTTGTTCTTTTAGGGGATGGAACAACACTTTTAGGGACTTATGAGCCCTTGGTTTATGGACATATATGATTGGGGTTGCAGTGCCAAAAAATGTCTATAACAATATGATCGCTGATTGACGATCGAGAAGGTTGACGACCACGACCTCGGGGCTATTGCGACAGCGATATTGCGATATGCCGAATGTAGCAATGGGGCCAATAGAGATACACCGATATCAACAACTGGCGATCAGCGATCGACGATCAGTGATCCCCGATACAAAGGGCCAATGCACATTACAATTGTGACTTGTGATAAAGCACGCACCCGATGGGATTATAGATGCAGTTGCATATTATTTGAAATCCAAAATTTTGGATTTTCAATGTATTTCCGTGTATTTGGGTTTTTGGACCTTACACAGCACGACATGCAATATGCGATAAAAGGCACAGACCCGATAAGTTTATGGACGCGATTTCATAACTTTTGAAATCCAGATTTTCAGATTTTCTGTGTATTATCCGTGTGTTGGGTTTTTTGGCCATACGCCATGCAATTGTGATTTGCGATAGAATGGTGGACCCGATAGATTTATAAATGCGATTCCATAATATTTGAAGTCCAGGCTTAAAGCCCATGATATGTTTTTTTCCAGTTTACCTGTGTATTCCATTATTTGGCCATTTTCGGGATTTCTACACAGGAAGGCCAAATGACCGGGTTCTCCGTGCCCGCCGGTCCATTTCCATTGGAAACAGCCATCACACATGTGCGTTATGAAGCACAGAGAGCCACAGAGGCAAAAATGAATGATTCCTCATGATTGGGGATAGAGGAACGGATGGAAGCCATAGAGCGAGGATTCCTCAAAGGCCATAGAGCCAAGCGAAGCAGACTAGTTCTTTCTTGGGAGAGCTCATAGCAGCGTTGTCCCTTCAAGAGCTAGAGCCAGAGCCAGAGCTAGAGCCAGAGCCAGATCCAAGAGCAAGAGCCAGAGCCAGAGCCGAGACAACAACAAAGAGATCAAATGATCCAACTGTTTCTAGTGTCCAAAGTGTGCTGAAGATAGAAGAAGGTATTCCAGAGACAGTTAACAGAATTATGAGGGAGTTGGTGCAAGCTAGAGCTCAAGATAGCTTAGAGCGCTGATTGAAGGAGTCTAGTCCAAAGAAGCCTAGATCTGTTTGCAGAGTACAGACAACCAACAGGATAAGATGGTATTTTAAGCTTGTATGTTCATTTGTAAACCAATGGAGTTGAGCATGGAACTTGTAAAAGATTTAAGCCATAATTCCAGAGAGCCTAGTTGAGTTGAATAGAGCTCACAGAGATGTAGCCTAAGAGGTTTGGGTGAACTCCTAATTATATTTTTGTCTTATGTTTTTTCTGATTTGCTGCTTTATTTACTGTTATGTGTGTTTAAATATCAGCATAAGCAAATATACATAAGCACTTGAACAGTCTAAAAACAAACACAAGCATACACCTATTTCAAGCATTATTAATTCCGCAATCGGTTAATCATAAGATCTTGGAAATATATAAGCTTTTTAGTGGGAGAGGTTCTTGTAAGCTGACAAGAAGCCTTTAGTGCCCCATTTCAGATCACACACCAATTTGACAACTTTGAATTTTGAGCTATTTTTTGAGCACCTGATCATTCCTCCCCGCTGGAAGCCTTTTGGACCCCAAAAGATCACTTTCAGTTGTCCAGTAGGTAAGGGTACAATTCCCTCACCTTTCCAATCTTGATCAATTTGGCCTTTTAAGTATTTGTTCCCTTGAGCCCCACTCGAAGGTAGTTCACACTCCCTCATTTTGAAGACCTTGTTCTTCTGTTAACAATGGTTTCTTGCTGTAGTTCATCAAGGTATTGAGGAGAAAAATCCTCAATGGAAGGAATTTGGACATTTTCTCCTTGATCTTCAATCAAATGAGGCTCATACAACTTTAAGTTCTCAACATTAACAACAACATAAATTTTCATATATGAAGGCAAATCCAATGTGAAGGCATTGTTACCAATCTTTTCCAAAATTCTGAATGGACCATATCTAATTGGTTTTAGCTTTTTAGCTTCTCCTTGGAGCCTCTCTTTGCTAATGTGAAGCCAAACTTCACCACCGACTTGGAATTTGTGATCTACACGATGCTTGTCATGCCTTGCTTTGTACTCACCTTGGCTCTTTTCAAGTTGTTCTTGAACTCTTTGGTTTACCAATTGGATTTGTTCAATGAACCTTCTTGATTTGTCTATGTCACTATGACCATCAATAGCAACATATTTTCCAAAAATAAAATCCAAAGGAGACTTAGGAAAGTATCCCAAACATGATTCAAATGGCGATGTTTGAGTTGAAGAGTGCTTGGCCTGGTTGTAAGCATGCTGAATATAGTGCAAATGTTCATCCAACAACTTAGGATGCTTGTTGCAATACCCATGAAGAAGTATGGCCTCCCAATAATATTTTTCATTATTTCCAGAGAGAAGTGACCCAAACACTACTAAAGGTAGGGGAAATCCATCACATCCCATTAGAAACTGATTTACCAGATCCTTAAAGTCTAGGTGTGGATATGGGTGACAGAAGGAATATGAGCAAAAGAGCTCTTGTGAATGTTGGTAAGGAAGGCATGTTAACCTATGCATGGATGACTCTTTCACCCCTTACCTCACTAGGACACCTTCATCCCGAGATGTAATAAAAATTAAGCTATCCTTATGTACGACATTTATATCTGGTAAAAGGGCATCTACTTGGTTCACATGATCTATGTCATCTAAAATTAAAAATATTTTAGAAGATGAGAGAAATTGTCTAACCGCCTCTGCACCTTGATGGATGTCGCCTATTTGCGGATTAACATCAAACAAACCCTTCAGAAGTTTACTCTGCAAGGCATGTAATGAGATTCTTGCATTTTCTCTTACATCTGATAAAAAGTAGGACTTATTGTACTCTTAATGCTTTCTATTGTAAATCTCTTTAGCCAAAGTTGTCTTCCCGACTTTGCCTAAGCCGACTATGCCAACCACCTGAACTTCTCCTGTGCGTTGCTGTCCTAATACTGTAGTTTCAAAATATTCAACTTTGTTATCTAAACCAGTGGGATTCTTGGCCACATACAACCAATTCTTTTCGTCCATTATTTTTACCACCTGTTTGACGAACTCATCTAGCAACAAACCCTCATCACTGGTCATTCAACGAGAAAACCAAATAAATAAGTAATTGGAACCACATGCAAAGCATCATAAGCATATGCATGTTATGTATACTTATAATTGAAACCACAGGCAATTTGGCTAAGAATCATATACTGGTTACCAATTCATACACACGTTATATATTGTATCCATAGAGAGGGACTTGGGTGTCTCACTCGTTAAACTTGCCCTTCAAATCAAAACCACTTATGTCTGCCACATCAGAGATCTTTTCTCAAATTTTTAAGAGTGGCAGCGTCATATCGTGGCTTCTCTTTGTTGGGAATGGGTTCCCCTAGAGTCAGTTTTGGGGCAGAAAGCCCAAATTTTGTATAAAGAAAGTAAAGTCTCTGCATTTTGTGGTAGTGGAGCACAAAGATGTAAACAATTATTAAGGGTTTTATGCCCTTCTTTTGTAGAATTCATGTCGGCTTTAGAAGAGTCCTAGAAGAGTCTCTTAGTAGTAGTCTTTGGTAACTAAGTAAGTTTGAGTCATTGATGAGTCTGTAAAAGGTTAAGAGTGAGAGTCTTAGCGTAGGAAAGAGGCTTTGCAGCTGAGTGCACAGAGGCCTAGGGTAGAAGTCCGTAGTTGAGTGCGCAGACCCCTGCAGCTCTATGCGCAGGGCAATTAGAGTTTGTACTGAAGATCTGAATCCTTAATAAAGAGAATTATTCTGGAATTCTTGTGTATTTTATTTCTTTTAAATGCATGTGATTATGCTATGTTGAGCACTAGGTTATGTTTTAATGCTATTCTGATGCACGAATCTATATGTTTCCCTTTGTTATATGAACGCAAGTAAAGATATATGTTTACGTGAAGATAATCATAATGCATGTTAAAGTGGTTCAATACTTAAGATAATTCAAGTAATTATACAGTAGAGTAGTTACAGAGGCATGTAAGTCCCGGACTCACCTGTTAGGGTTGCGCGAAGAATGATCATATACCTTCACGTAGGTTCAAGGTGCAGAAACTTGGTTCCTGCATCCCCCCATACTCCTTCGGGTGAGACTTCAGTCCACGCTCCACGAACTGATGCCAAAAGGGCCCGTAGTGTAGGGATTTTCTTGGCTGACTAATGTTGAACTTGGGTTAGGGCCCATCAAGCCAAAAAATGGTTCCATTACTGGGACCGGGATCTACATGAGAGATGTGTGATGTCGCATCACTAGAATCCAACTAAGAAAGAGATTGAAGACTGGTTGGATAGAAAGATCCACGAATTCGTGGCACATGAGAATAGGAATCCGCGATTGATGAAAGAACAATGGTTGGATAGATATCTGTACATAGAGATACACGAAATCTTCTTCTGTTCCTTCCTAGTGGAATTATATGAATGGATGGAGAAGAAACCATGCGAGACACCCTTGGACCTGGATCAGAGATTGAAGTGTAAGATCTGTGAAGATAATATGAATTTGACATATGGGCAGCACTGAGAATGGTTTTTAGCTTTGCTCCTGCCTCACTTAAGGGTCGCGTTATCACAACGAAAGATTGGGACCCAAGTAGAAGCCTTGGAAATTGCAATGAGACTGCATGAAACATCGATGCAAGATTCGAATTTGGGGGTTCAGCAGATTCATGCGTAGTTGCAGAACCTTTGCTTAGAACTACAGAGTCTGAAGAATGATAGAACAGTTCAGCGAGAGGTACGCGAAGAGATTTGGTGCTTGAAATGCAAAGGTTGGGGGCATGACAAATATCACTGCCTGGTCTTCGCAAATTATGTTGCACCAGGAGGGCCAATGCCTCTGAGGCCAGAAGCTCAAGCGGTGCCAAGCACAGGGCCTACGCTATGGTGTGCTATATGTCACGTAGCAGGAAAACATGTGACTAACAATTACCATTTGCTGTAGAAATTCATACAGACACTGCAACAACTCTTCTGCAACTTCTGTCAATCGGTGGGTCATGATGAGCACAGTTCTCGTAGTTACAAATTGATAATGGAAAGAAAACCTGCATATAGAGTTTAGGTAGAAATGCAGCCTCCTGATTAGGGTGTTGGGGTAGCGCAAGCAGGCTTTAAGGGGCGTGGATGAGGCTGAGGTGCAGGAGGACCAGGCAGAAGTCGGGGGCACATAATTTGCTATAATTGTGGAGGACCAGGACACTACGCATGAGAATGCACAAACCGGACGCGTTTGTCATGTTGATATTGTACTCAGTTCGACCATGAGATCGAAGATTTCCCTGTACTACTAACAAGGATACATGAGATGGGGGCACAACCTCCGCAATCGACCCGGAACTTGCAAATGATGAGGGTTGAGCCTCGCGAAGAGGATCCAAACGTAAATATAGTGCTGCAAAGTGGAGTTACAATGGGCAAAGATATGGGGAAGAAACTTGAAGAGAGTGCATGGGTCCGTAAAGCCCTAGAAAAGGAGGTTGAATTTGATTTGGAGCATGCACGTGAAATATTTATGGAAGCGAAGAAAAGCTTCGTTGAGGCCTCTACCTCAAGAAGCTAGGATAAGCCTTCTGAAGAAATGGATCCTTCTATGCTTACTACCTTCTTAGAGACCTGTATGAAGCTATTGCATGATAGCAACGCTGTAAAGGGATTAGAGGAGCTGATAAATAGGTGTGCCAGGAAAGAAAATTCTCCCAGTGAACCGTGTGTGTAGAAATTTCACCTATAGAACAAACCGATATATTCAATGTCCTAAATCATAGTACTTGTTCTACTTCTACAAAACATTAAGTAGAAGCATAATCGAATTCATAAGCAACATCAAGTAGAAACATGCATAACTGATCAAGAGAAATAATCACACATAACACGAGATATATTCAGGGGAAAGCACCAACATAAAACCCCAACCATGTATTATCAATCAATTGGAAATCCTCTTCACAGTACAAAAATAATTGGCTCTCAAGCTATCCAGTTCTCAATCAACTATGAAGATATGAAGATATGTATCATGAACCAACCAAGACCTATATATAAAGGCTTTACCTATGGTCCAATCCCTATTTCCTTGCGTAGTTTGCTTAGGAAATAATAGCAAAAGCATATGCAATTAATTCCAAACATACCAAGTCAACCTATGGTCCAACTACGCAATCCTTGAGGACACTAGTTCCTCAACCATGCAAAAACTACTTACTAGAAATAGTCAAGCATCTGATAGCACACTATCCCACATCTGATCTCAATTGGGTTTCTGACAGAGCTGACATGCAATAGTTATCCATGAGTGAATTCTCAATTATCTAAAATAATAGTTGTCACATGCATGCAAGCATTAACAAACTATATTTTATTATTTTAACAACTTATAAAATAATCTAATTGGACTTGACTAGTTAGAAATAAGTCAATTGATTCTCTCATTATAGAACTCATATTTATTCCCTCAATCAGTGGAGGAAATTAAGGATAAATTCCTCAATCAATGGGACAACTCATGTGCATGCTCACAAAGATTTCAAATTCAAATTTCCTTAACTAATTAACTCAACTGAATTAATTAATTAATATTTCCAACCGCTGTTAAGACCAAAATTAATTTTACTTCCTATAGATAGACTAGGGACTGTTATAAATAGGAAGGGACCCAGAAATGTTATTTTTAAAACTTTCTATTTTTAGCAGTTTCACCTCTCACCCAATGTGGCCAATGACCTCACTGGCCAAATTGCTATTTTTAGTCATGCTATTTTTAGCAAGTCTATTTTTAGCACATTCTAAATTTAGCATTTCTTGTTGCACACTTTTCAACACTCCCTCTCAACAAGAAAGGCTTCCTCTCGAACTCGATCCTGTAACTCTGGAATGTTGTGCATGCAACACATCTACCCGGTCCACTTGCTCCAACAACACTTGGAACAAAAACACTCCCAACTGACCACTTTGTTCGGCTAGGAACATACTCTGATGTTGAAGCTCTACCTGCTACTGACAATCGCTCCCTCTCTGACATCTGCATTACTGCAACATCTCCATGCATCTCAAACCATTGCACACCTCTTTGTGCCGCCTAGCATTGTGCAAAACACTTGTGCCTCTCGCATTGCTGCAACTTGCTAGCTATGCGTTGTCCTAGGATTCCCTGCACTGCCGCTTTCTCTGCCACTCCATCTGCATCTGTCTCTGCCCAATCAGTCAGTTCCCGCTACTTCACATCGGGGCTCCTGTAGCAAGGTCTCATCCAAGAGGTTGGGTACCTCAAGGATCCTGCCCCTCCTCCTTGGGACGATCATTCTATATTGCCCCACCTCCTACCTGGAGGTATGGCTGCATGTGATCCCTCAGCCCACCTGGCTCGAAGTTTCCCCCTACTAGAGGTCTCTGCATGAGTAGATGTCTCTACTCGGTCTCCACTCAGGTTCCCCTGTTGTCACTGATCCACAACCTCCTGAAGCTGCTGCACTAATCGTGGCAACCTCCACAGTCGTCTGAGACTTCTTCTTGCATTGCATGTTGAGAGGTAACATACCCTCCCTCTCAACCACCAAGTCTCCATCAGTTGCCTTGCTGCTCAAGGATTTGCATGCATCTTAAACCTCAAGATCATAAAGGTTCTTGACCCGTGAACCAATCTGCTTCACCTGTCTAGTGATGATGTGTCTAAGGAAAACCTTTCCCTTACGGAATACTACATCATAGCCTCTATCTTCCAGCATCGCGATTGACACCAAGTTTCTCTTCAGTCCTGGTACATACTTGACATCGGTCAAGGTAATTCGAGCTCCATGCTTCCTCTGAAAAATAACTGTGCCTACACCTGAGACACTGTACTTCTCATCATTACCCATCACTATGAGTATCTGGAGATCTCTCTCCTCCAGAATACTGAACAAACTCTTGTTGTCGGTCATGTGGAAAGAAGCTCCACTATCAAGAAACCAACCACTTCCCACCATGGATGAAACCATGCATGCGAAGAGTGTGAAATCCAACTCAAATTGTGAAGCAAGTGCCTCACCTTCAGATCCTTCCCTGGATCCCTTCTTGGATTTCCTCCATGGACAATTTGCAGCATAATGGCCCACCTCATGACAACGAAAGCATCGCACTTTCGATTTGTCAACCTTCTTCCCATCATTGGAAGAACTAGATTCGGGAAGAGAAGCCTTCTTCTTCCCCTTCTTCACCTTACTCGCTAAGGCACAGTTCTCCTCATCATGCATGGACGAAGAACTGTCTCTGGTGCTCCATCTGATCTCCTTCTGCATCAAATACGACCATAGTCGTTCCCAATCTGGTAGTTTCTCCCTTCCATTCACCGAGTCTTGGTAGCTATGCCAGCTCTTAGGAAGGCCAAGGAGTGCTATACTCACCATATCCTCATCCGACGTCACGACCCCTACACTTGCAAGCTCATCCCTGCATGTGGTGAGCTTGTTCAGGAATGTAGAGATAGAGTCACCCTTTTCACACTTGATCTTGCGAAGTTTGTCCTTTAGTGCCAGCTTCCTCTTATCACTACTATTTTGATATAAATCTTTCAATGATTTCCACATTACATGTGGAGTCTCCTTCCCATGGAGGCTCGAGACTATGTGATCTCGAACACCCTCCAAGAGAATTCTCTTAGCTCTAGCCACACACTTAACTCATTCCACTAGCTCAGTCTTGTCAGTAGGCTTAGTGACTTCTTGATCAATGAAATCCTTAAGACCATTATCTTCCAAAAATGCCTCCATGCGATCCTTCCAAGATATATAGTTTGAGCTGCCATCAAGGGCATACTCAAGCCTCAAACCATAGAATGCCATCAATGAAATAGATGTGATAAGAACTAGAGATCTATATCCCAAATAATAAACTTTGAATTTCTCCTGCTAGTATACTATTCTTGCTTGATCACCTGTGCTTCGATACCATGTAGAATTTTTGTAGAATTTTCTACAAATCAGCCAGCTCTGATACCATGTAGAAATTTCACCTGTAGAACAAACCCATATATGCAATGTCCGAAAGCATAATACTTGTTCTACTTCTACAAAACATTAAGCAGAAGCATAATCGAATTCATGAGCAACATCAAATAGAAACATGCATAACTGATCAAGAGAAATAATCACACATAACACAAGATATGTCCAGGGGAAAGCACTAGCATAAAACCCCAACCATGTTTATCAATCAAGTGGAAATCCTCTTCACAATACAAAAATAATTAGCTCTCAAGCTATCTAGTTCTCAATGAACTATGAAGATATGAAGATATGTCTCATGAACCAACCAAGCGCTGTATATAAAGGCTTTACCTATGGTCCAATCCCTATTTCCTTGTGCAGTTTGCTTAGGAAATAATAGCAAAAGCATATGCAATTAATTCCAAACATACCAAGTCAACCTATGGTCCAACTACGCAATCCTTGAGGACACTAGTTCCTCAACCATGCAAAAACTACTTACTAAAAATAGTCAATCATCTGATCTCAACTGGGTTTTTGACAGAACTGGCATGCAACAGTTATCCATGAGTGAATTCTCAGTTATCTAAAATAATAGTTGTCACATGCATACAAGCATTAACGAACTATATTTTATTATTTTAAGAAATTGTTAAAATAATCTAACTGGACTTGAATAGTTAGAACTAAGTCAACTGATTCTCTCATTATAGAACTCATACTTATTCCCTCAATCAGTTGAGGAAATTAAGGATAAATTCCTCAATCATTGGGACAACTCATGTGCATGCTCACAAAGACTTCAAATTCGAATTTCCTTAACTAATTAACTCAACTGAATTAATTAATTAATTAATATTTCCAACTGTTGTTAAGACCATAATTAATTTTACTTCCTATAGATAGACTAGGGACTGCTATAAATAAGAAAGGACCCAAAAATGCTATTTTTAGAACTTTCTATTTTTAGCAATTTCACCTCTCACCCAATGTGGCCAATGACCTCACTGGCCAAACTGCTATTTTTAGACATGCTATTTTTAGCATGTCTATTTTTAGCACATTCCAAATTTAGCATTTCTTGTTGTATACTTTTCAATAGTGTGTAGTCATAAATATTGGTAAGCATAAGGAAAACACGAGACGTGGGATGAGACTCACTCTGGAAATAGGAGAATATGAAATGGATCAAGTCATTTTGGATCTAGGATTAGAGGTGAATGTTTTTCCTAAACAAACATGAGAGTGAATGGGGAGACCTGTGCTGCAGCGGTTTCTGATTCAATTAAGGATGGAAAATCAGTAGAAGATCATCCCCATGGGGCGACTGTAGGGAGTAACCATGGATATTGAAGGCGCGAGCACGTTGGCGGATTTTTAAGTGATAGATATTGTTGATGGCAGCAACCCTTACCCAACGCTCCTTGGGATTGATTGGGCTACTGACATGAATGGGGTGATTAACTTGAAGAAGTGAAAGATGACGTTTGAAAAGAAAATGCTTCGTGTAGTAGTACCCTTGGATCATGCCGAAGGACCGCGCTATACTGAACCCCCCTCCCCCCCCCGCCATCACGAAAGTGATGATGATTTGGACCATATATATAAGATAATAGTGCAAGATCAATATTGGGTGAATCCAACAATGGATGGACGTATTGCACGGGTCCGTGAAAGTTCCTACACATCGGATTCATACGAAGAATTGGAGCACTGGAAAAATTGATTACATGAAGTGTCTACGTTGCGTTGTAACATGATGATTAAATTATTGCGTTGTGTGTCATCGGAGGTAAGGAATCTGCCCTCTTACGATGGTTTGACTGATGTGGATATATTTTTGGATGCATTTGAAAGGGTAGTGCCAGAGAAGCATTGCTTCTAGGCCTTAGATTGGGTGTTGCGTGCTACGCCCGCAAGATGGTGGGGTATGCACAAAGGTAGTTTTTGATGATTGGCACGAATATAGGAGGATAATGAGACTACACTTTGGACAACTGAAAGTGCGATTAATGGGAAAATATGATGGGAGGGACGATCTGTGTGATCACTTGGCCCAATGGACTAAAGCTTATGGAACAGAGCCTCAGCCTGAATGGGTGCATCTGTTCTGCTATACTTTAGATGTCATACCAATGAATTGGTACTTAGAGATAGAGCTCTGCCATGGCACTGAAGAATGGGATATTTTGTGTCAAGCGTTCATAATGGCATTCAGCTTTGAGCACAAATTTGACTGTATTAATGAAGCACTACAAGAGGTCAAAGCAGCAATCTTCAGGATACCGCAAGATCCTTTAGATCTGATTCAACCTGATTGGGATACTCAGTTGAGCCACGCACTGGAGTGTTATAACATGACTGTTGAAGAAGAAGATGAATATCTAAGAAGGATTAATATTCCGAAGACTGAAGGTCACAGCGAATTTGAAGAACCTCAAATAGAGAATCCAGACATAACCGCGTCACTCAAAACTAGGCAAGTAAACATTAGCATGGAAGCGGATCTGAAATTTGCAAAGATTGGAGACTACTAGGATGACGCAATAGTCGATAAGGTCACTGAGTTGCTCCGTGAATACCAGCAATTGTTCCCTACGAAGTTTTTAGACCTAAAAGTGATAATAGGGGACCTAGCCATTATGAAGATTACTTTGAAACTGGACACAAAGCCAGTCAGGTGAAGGCCTTACCATCTCAATTCGAAGTATAAAGAGAAGGTCTACTTAGAGTTGGATAAGATGCTTGCGGCAAGCATTATTGAACCAGTAGAAGAATCTGATTGAGTAAGCCCGATGGTAGTCTAGGAAAAGAAGCAGAAGGATGAAATAAGGATATGCGTAGATCTCCAAAAGTTGAATGATGCTTGCGTGCATGATCCTTTCCCAACTTCATTTACTGACGAGGTATTGGATAATGTAGGCGGCCAGGAAGCATATTCCTTCACTGATGGGTTCTCTGGTTACCATCAGATCAAAATCACGCCTGAAGATAGAAGTAGGACGACCTTCGCAACTGAATGGGTATGCTTTCATTACACTGTAATTCCTTTTGGGTTGAAGAATGCATCGGCGATATTTTCGTGTCTAGTCATCGCGGCGTTCAAGGACTTCATTCATAAATTTATGGAGGTATACTTTGATGATTGGACAGTGTTTGGATTGGTAAAGCGCCATGTGGCGAGTCTGCGCTTGATGCTAGATACATGCAGGAGGTACTAGATCGCGCTCAATCTGAAGAAATTCTTGTTTTGTGTCCCTTTTTGCATCCTGCTGGGTCATGTGATATGTAGGCAAGGCTTGATGGTAGATCCTATGAAGATCATGGTTATAATCAACTTAGAGGTGCCAAGGAGTGTGAAATAGTTGCGCAACGCTGGGGCATACTAGATTCTATAGAAAATTCATCAATAACTATGCTTAGATCATCGCGCCGATGGAAAAAATGTTGAAGAAGGATATTACATTCTGTTGGAATGAAGAATGTCAAAGGAGCTTGGATGTGCTAATGGAGAAAATGGTCATCGTGTTGATCCTAGTCTTCCCGAATTGGAAGAAGGAATTTCATGTGCATGTGGACGTGTCATGTATTGTGTTGGGAGCAGTACTGACAGAGGCCGGTGAGGGAGACTTGGATCACTCTATAGCATTCGCAAGTAGAAAACTATCCAAAGCTGAGAAAAATAATTCCATGACAGAGCACGAAGGACTAGCTATGGTGTACGTGCTCTAGAAGTTCATGCATTACTTGTTGGGCAGACATTTTAAGATGTATACAGACCATTCCGCATTGAAGTACCTGGTCAATAAGCTTGTGTTGGGGGGGAAGATATGTAGGTGGTTGTTGTTGTTCCAGGAGTATGATTTTGAAGTCATTGTGAAACTAGGACGATCGAATATGGGACCTAATCATATATCGCGCATTTACACTAGAGAAGAGCCTACTAATTTAAAGGAAGGATTTCCTGATGCACATCTCTTTCTAGTACGCGTCGCGGACAGTCACTTTGAAGATATAATACACTTCCTAATGACGAGAACAAATCTAGAATGATATACAAGACAACAGAAGAAGGAATTGGTGGTGCGCGTGGCATAATTTTCTGTCATTGCAGGGCACTTGTACAAAATGGGATCAGATGAAATATTACAACATTATGTGCTAGAGTTTGAATGAAGCAGCATCCTCACTGAGGCTTATGGAGGGGCCATGGGAGGACATTATGCAGGAAAAGCAACAACGCAGAAGATTCTACGCGCTGGGTTGTGGTGGCCAACCTTACATAAGGATTCGAAAGCATATTGTAAGGCATGCAATGCATGTCAAAGGACTGGAAGGCCATCACGGAGAGATGAGATGTCTCTGAATCCGCAGGTGATGTTACAGTCATTCGATAAATGGGCGATTGACTTTGTAGGACCGATTCAGCCTCCAGGAAAGAAGACGAGTGTGCGGTACATCATCACCGCGACTGAGTATTTAACCAGATGGGCAGAGGCACAACCTGTGAAGAACTATACAGGTGTAACAACAGCAAAGTTCATTTTTGAGTATGTGCTAATGAGGTTTGAGTGTCCAAAGATTTTTATGAGGGATCGCGGTATGCATTTTTTAATCAGACGGACAACGCATTAATAGAGGAATTCCAGGTGTACCATCAGAAAAGTACGCCTTATCATCTCCAGGCTAATGGGATGGTGGAAGTGTTCAATAAAATATTGGAGAGAGCGCCGAAAAAACTTTGCAATGATCAGAGAAATGACTAGGATGTGCACGTACCTGCAGTGTTATGGGCTTATAAAACAACTTGCAAGAGGCTAACTGGACAAATGCCCTTCAGGCTGGTCTATGGCGTAGAAGTTGTGATGCCGATGGAATACATTGTATCAGGTCTGTGTATAGCCACATTCATTGGAATGGTAGATCGCAGAGCCCTAGAAGAGAGGCTCATGTAGCTGGCAGAGCTTGAAGAGGATAGATTTCTAGCTGGATTACATCAACAAGTTTAGAAGGAGCGCGAAAAGGCATGGCATGATCGACACATCAAACTAACAATGTAAACTTTGAAACGGGAACTGATACTGTTACCTGTTTCATAGAGATAGCAAAAAAGTGACCTGATTTTGAAAATGGGTGATGTAAAACGAACATGTTTTTTTCAAAGCATAGTTTTTGGAAGGAATGTCATGGGAAGGATAGTTTTATGTACATTATGTTTTAGAATGGTAGTGATTTTCATGCTGATTTTAAAAAGTGAGTATTTTGCATCACCCCATTTTTTTAAAAGACCTGTTTTTTGGCTTTAAATTTTCTAATGTATAAAATGTAAATAATTATTTTGTAAATTTGATCATTTTTGAAGTGGTCGTTTTCTTCACATTTTCTTGTTTTTTATTTTAATTTTAACTTTTTTGTTAGTGAGGTTTTATTGTTTTGCATTTTTAAATTAGGAGGTCGATATTTAGAATTTTCGATATTCTACATATTTATATATCCTTAATTGATTTTTCAATCCACATGAAATAATTGTTTCTAAAAAACAATATTTTTTAACAATGGACATAAAAATAATCATTTTTAACATAAATATAGCTAAAAAACTACACATTTTGATAATTTTTTGCTAGAATTGAAATGTCAAAATCACAATTTTTATACGATAATTTTAACTAAAAATGGTTAAATAATAGCTTTTTTTATGAATTTCATGTCAAAAAAATAATAATAATCACTTTTTTTTTCAAAAAATAATGATTAACTTAAAAATCAATGTGAAAATCACATATTACAAATATTGAACGTATAACAACCCTAATTGAGTGTTTATTCTTTTCATAAAATGTCAAAGTCAAAACATTGCAAAGCTTGATTTACAAGCATAACCTAAATTTAGTCAACAATGTCACGTAATCCAAACTCTTCGTCCTCTAGAGTTTCATCATTGTCTTCTTCCACAATATTTTCTGTTTCCTTTTGCTCATTTTCCTCTTCTAATGGGTCTTTGATGTCTGTGAATCTCCCAATGTATGTCTTTCCAAACATTCCATGTAATGGTGGTTGGGGTTCCTTTGCCTTTTTTCCACACGTGATTCACTAAAGTCCCCTTTCTTCAGCCCAATTTCTTGCATTGCATCTGGAAGAAATTGAAGAGCATTAATTCTTTGCTGAATGAAATTGCATTGTAATGGATCTTTCTCAATTGCAATGCAATTTCTTCCTTTTTGAAGGCAACATGCTAGTATTGTACCTAATTATCAAGAACAAAATAAATAATGAAGTAAATTAGTACAATGACATATTAATTAAAAAAAGAACATATTGAAATTCAATTCCATATAACAAAACTTACCTGAGCCAAAAAATAAATCCAGAACCCAATCTCCTTCATTTGACTGTCGCAAAGACATGGCTAAATCGAGCTCTTAAATATCATTGGGTTACATTGTTTAAGTGCTCAAACAGCTCGATCAAGCGCTTAAAAAGGGCTCAATTGAGCAATCATTTTTTCCACCCAAATGTGCCATCTCTTGCCCAAAAGTGTAACCCAACTCCATGCTTTCACCCTTATAGATTATGAATTTCTAACAATCTATATCCTAATTATTATTATTATCCAATTTTAAGGTCATAGCCAAGCCAGACACCAAATTGGTGTATGAAACCCCCTTGTTTGTGGGATAAGAGACCCACCTCCACACAATTATTTGATTATTGTCTACGAAGGCATACCTACTCTAACCCCTTCTAGTTTTTGAACCTATGACCTCTTAGGAGGAAACACATGTTCTTAACCATTAGGCACTTGATCTGAGATGCCTCATGTTTAACTCTAATGTTATAGGAGCATTTTCTCAAGAACTCTATCCAATAATTGGACCTCACACACTCTATTGACCTCTAATTTCAATTCTGTGGCATTTCAAAGTTTACCCTCCAAAACTCATTTAAGGCCATAAATCACACTTAATATTGGTTTACTATATTTGTGAAATTTCTAATTCTTTATAACTAATCATTTAGTTTGGGTTGTTGTTTCTAAAAGGGTATGGCCCAAAGCTTAATTATGTCCAATGTCACTTCATAATATGTAAGAAATATCTCTTCCACTTGAATTAATAAGACAATAGAAACCTCACATACTCAAAACAAACATATTGAAAACCAATTTGATTCAATACACCTAATCAAAACGAATAAAATCATTTTTCACATAAATGGCTTATTGAGATCAGTTTTTCATATTGTACAATTGTACATCGATTGGCGCGTTTTTCATTTGATTTCATGGCGTACATTTTGCTAACAATGTTGACAAAATCCAATCCATTTAATGTTGACAAAATACGATCTATTTAATGAAGTAAAAAATTACAATAAAATTTTTGCTTTTTGGAAATGAAGTTCTAAAACATCTTTAATCCATCTCTTTTATAGGGCATTGACAACAAACAAGCAGTTCACATTATAGGGCTCAACCGACATATTGTTGAGCATAGATGCTATTTTAGATTTGTTTTTCAACCTCTTCAATTTCTTGCAATGATAATATGAATGTGTTGTGCCTTATTTTCATAAAAAGTTCACATCACAGGGCTAATGTAATTTGTCTTATTTTTATTTATTTATTGTAACAACGTAAATATCTATCTCTCTTTTTGTGTTTTCATATAATTATGTGTATCTCTATGCAAGAAAGAAACTATATAGGTACAAATAGAAAGTAAATAGTATATCTATCTTAAGAAACTAAATAGTATATCTATTTTAAGAGGAACATGATTATTCACAAATGAATGTACTATCTATTGGAGACGAACTTGATGATATATATTGTATTATCAAGATTCATTATCTCGATTTTTGTACGTAGTTAGTCTGTTTTATCCATGTCTCGATTTTTGTACTTAGTTGGCCTGTTCTATCCATGTTTATTTAATGTTTATATATGATATTGTTAAATTTATTTATTTAATTACAATAGTTTTTTCTTTTCTAACATATTTATATTGGTAGACGCATATGTATGAATTTTTCGGGACATTAATCAAGAATTTCCATCTTGTGAGGAATTTTTATTTTCTCGGCCAAAGTTGGGACGAAATGTTAGCCAATATAACTGAAATAGACAACGGTTGTTCCGTTGAAAATGCCTCTAACTACAATCTGAGAAAATCCACGTTAGTGTGAAACATTTGCAGGCTTTGTGATATTTTTGGCGTCCCCATTAGCTAACCTGGCAATGACGATACATGTGAAAAAGAAGAGAGGAGGTCACAACTATGTTTCATATTTATATCTCTTTTGTGCTGCATTCTAGAAGGAATTTTTATTTTCTCAGCCAAAGTTGGGACGAAATGTTAGCCAATATAACTGAAATAGACAATGGTTGTTCCGTTGAAAATTCCTCTAACTACAATCCGAGAAAATCCACGTTAGTGTGAAACATTTGCAGGCTTTGTGATATTTTTGGCGTCCCCATTAGCTAACCTAGCAATGACGATACATGTGAAAAAGAAGAGAGGAGGTCACAACTATGTTTCGTATTTATATCTCTTTTGTGCTGCAAGAAATTAATTAGATCCATTATTCTGCTCAAACAAAGAGACAAGCCAGTAACTCATACAAGGAAGAAAATTCAAAATCAGGGCACGCAAATTTGTAAAAGAGAGATCTCAAATATAGTTTTTACTTCTCTATCCTAAAAACCATTGAAACATTATCTTTGTGAAATTCATTTGATGCAAGCCGTCATGTGTTGCATCATACGATTTCTGATCATAATTAATACAATAAACATTTAATTCCACTCATCTTAAATCCCGGGTTTATTCTTTATGATTTAAAATCTTAGGAACTAGCCCGGTGGTCGTAACTAGTTGGACCCTACTTTACTGAGAGACTCAATCAAAGGATATGAAGCAATCCACCGTTTATGCAATTCTTCCAAACCAAGGATAAGATTGTTCTTATTGCCATACCATTCGGTTACGTAACAGAATACAACACGCAATCTCGATGATGGAGTCGGTCCGAAACCGGCTCAAGTACTTTCGCATAAATTCTTACATTTTTATTTAATTAATTAAGTTGCAATAGGAAGATAATCATCAAAATAAATTCTTTGGGTTGCAGCTTAAACGCAGAGAAGAATCAAAATCGGCTTATATTTATAAAATATTTTGTTCTAAAACCTTATACATACTGTATCTGATCAGCTGTACAGTATGAATATAGTACAAATATAATCTATGAAAACCTAAAGGCGGCTACTCATCCTCCTGATAAACACTGGTGTTCATAGAAACTGGAGTTTCCCAAACATCAAACACATCTTCTTCATCATACAAAACAAACAAACGGTCTCCACCAACAGCAATATCGGCGATACCGCCTCCAGTACATGGTCCGCGTTTGTTCTCTATCTGCGATGTGAGCACCCAATGAGGAGCACAGAATACGTGCACCTTCTCCTTCTTTGTCGAGAAAAGCTGCAATCCGCAGGCTGCCAATTTAGAATACAATTTTTCTTCCTCTTCAAGTGATTGAGATACCATGTTTCGCATAAATTCTTACATTTTTATTTAATTAATTAAGTTGCAATAGGAAGATAATCATCAAAATAAATTCTTTGGGTTGCAGCTTAAACCATTGTGGTGGCGGGGCGGTGGCGGGGTGATTCTGAGAATCGCCCCACCACCCGGCGATTCTCAGAATCGCCCCATCTGCTACGCATCGCCCCAAACAGCGCAGAATGTGACTTCACAAATGACTTTAAAATGTTTTCTTCCCCATCAATGGAAATTTATTTCAACCATTCAAAAGCGTCACAACAAACTCTGAAAACTAATTTTCGCAGGTGGCCCCAGGAATCATATTTCAGTTGGTTATTGCAGTAAAACGGAGAAATTTTTTAAAAATCCGCGACAAATGGTGGTGGGGCGGTGGGGGGGCGATTCTAAGAATCGCCCCACCACCCGGCAATTCTCAGAATCACCCCATCTGCTATGCATCGCCCCAAACAACGCAGAATGTGACTTCACAAATGACTTTAAAATGTTTTCTTCCCCATCAATGGAAATTTATTTCAATCATTCGAAAGCGTCACAACAAACTTTGAAAACTAATTTTCGCAGGTGGCCCCAGGAATCATATTTCAGTTGGTTATTGCAGTAAAACGGAGAATTTTTTTAAAAATCCGCGATATGGGGTTTTTCAGAAGGACCCAAATTGAATTCCATATGGAAATTTTATGGAAATTATGAATGGTTTCAGAGATTTCGCAGGTT
This sequence comes from Pinus tabuliformis, assembly GCA_031772625.1. NCBI lineage: Eukaryota > Viridiplantae > Streptophyta > Pinopsida > Pinales > Pinaceae > Pinus > Pinus tabuliformis. Next base: position 583,342,339 of record CM062813.1, read on the forward strand.
CTTTCAATCTCGATTTTTGCAAAAACGTCGTACAAATGACTCAATTATGATGAATTCGATTTGTGTTTTGACAATTTCCTCTCCGCAAGAGACTCAAAATCACTATTTTTAAATGGTGTCATTGAATTCTTGGCGAATGAAGCATAATACCAACTTATTTCACTATTCTTATGCAACTAATTAAGAATGCTCCAGGGTGAGACTTTGATGTTCAAAGAGTTTGTTGTGATGCTTTTGAATGGTTGAAATAAATTTCCATTGATGGGGAAGAAAACATTTTAAAGTCATGTGTGAAGTCACATTCTGCGCTGTTTGGGGAGATTCGTAGCACTGTTTGGGGCGATTCTGAGAATCGCCGGGTGGTGGGGCGATTCTCAGAATCACCCCGCCACTCAATTATGATGAATTCGATTTGTATTTTGACAATTTCCTCTCCGCAAGAGACTCAAAATCACTATTTTTAAATGGTGTCATTGAATTCTTGGCAAATGAAGCATAATACCAACTTATTTCACTCTTCTTATGCAACTAATTAAGAATGCTCCAGGGTGAGACTTTGATGTTCAAAGAGTTTGTTGTGACGCTTTCGAATGGTTGAAATAAATTTCCATTGATGGGGAAGAAAACATTTTAAAGTCATGTGTGAAGTCACATTCTGCGCTGTCTGGGGCGATTCGTAGCACTGTTTGGGGCGATTCTGAGAATCGCCCCACCACCCGGCGATTCTCAGAATCACCCCAAACAGTGCTTACCAGGCATCCAATTTCATTTATGATCTCCACATCTCTTGGAAATTGTTATTTTTTGACTTTGTAATCTGCAAGTAAAGTTAACGTGAGGTTGGAGTTATTCAAGCGTGCCACAGGCTGTTCAAGCACAACAGGTCTGAAACAATAGTGTTCGCTCTAATTTCAGGTAATTCTTCGCATGCTTACAATTTGAATTCAGGATACCATATTTTCTTTCCTTTTAACATCTATTTTTCTAAAGAAATCATGAATCTCTGTGCATGACTCTGGGTTTGATTCTCCTTTTGCCGAGATCCTCGTGGTTTGGCTATAATCATATTTTTTATTTTTATTCCATATTTGTCGAATATAATCATGGTGTCCGAAGTTTCAGATTGAGCTGTGTAAGAAATTTTAAAACATTTAATGTTTTAAGATAATAATACTTTATCGATGGTGAAAGACAAACAAATTACTTTTTCCTTGTATAAACTGGAATGCAATTGAAGTATTTTATATAGAAATTAGAACGTATTTAAAATAATAAACCATAACAATTAAAAGTCAGTGTTGCTGAAGTGCATGCGGGTTCCAATTTCTGGTATTTTCCATCTTAGCATCTTAGTGTTAGATTTTTTTTTTCATTTTAGCATTTGCATTGTTTAAGTGGTTGGCACCCTGAATGTTCTCTTTAGAGAAGGGTGATGATGAAATACATATCCAGACTTGACAAGATATTCTCCAGAGAGATTGCGAGGGTGATTGGTTCCACAGAGAATTCTCTACCAAACGTCAATGCACAAAGTAGAATTTTGAGGAAAAACTATAAACGAACCATTTGTCTTTTTCAATATTTGATTATGATTTACATATTTACACATTGGGTCGTTATTCACTTGTATTTGGGAATTGTACAGTGGGAAATTTTGCTATAGAGCCCTACATTGAAGCTCGTAATATTATCCCTGAAATATGATGGCATGGAAAAGAAAATTATTAAACCTAGCTCGTAGATTAACATGGAGCACATTAATAAACATAAAATAATAAGAAAAACTGGAGGCGGGGTGGTGGCGGGGCGATTCTGAGAATCGCCCCACCACCTGGCGATTCTCAGAATCGCCCCATCTGCTACGAATCGCCCCAAACAGTGCTTACTGGGCATGCAATACGAGAAATCCTAGCCCTGCGAAAGATCTGCGGTGATGGCACTGCTGGGAATTGAACTGGTATTATATCATATTTACATTTTAACACGGCGGCGTCAGCAGTAGCAGCCATTGCCAGCGAAAGGTCGCAGAGACCAGCGGGAGGATGAAGACGAGAAACATAATAAAATCTGCGAGCCCAAACGGAAACGAAGTCGTGTTGCTAATGACCTGGCCCAACCCAAAACAGAGTCAGGCCAGATCAGTGCAGAAGAGTACATGGATCTCCATAAACGAATGATTGTGATGATAAACGAGCTAAGGAATTATGTGTTGATGACATTGTAGAGGTTCCATTTGGAAATGAAGAATGTAATTCACCTTGATTAAGAAGACTTTTAAAATGACCATGTTAAGCATAAAGGAATGGAAATAGGAGTAGTTTTTAAAAGCAAAATCCAAGTGTTCTTTCTAGTGAATTCATGGAAAGACAATAGATGAGTCTAAAATATTTGAAATGCTTTAACAATAAGGTTATAGTTATGGTACAATAATATATTTTTAGTTAATTTTATTAGGAATTCACAAGAGATTAGATATATTAGTTTAACATTGAAAGCTTTTTACCGAGGATTAAGAAATACTTCTTTACTATATTAATCTATCCATAAAGGTCATTTCCTTTTTAAAAAAATAAATTTTGTTACTTTCACTTTAGGTTTGGTTTTTGATCCAATGGGTTTGTATAGATCTCGAGGTAAGAGACTCCTTAAATATGACTCTAGGATTTCTAGAAGTATTCTTCCAATATTAATGAGTTTCTATGTCTACAATGTAATCACCACAATGAAATAATAAGCATTTACTACCAACTAGATGTTCATAGCCCCATAAAAGGTTTTTATATCCTTCGTTACTTCCCCCATTGGGGTGCTTTTCATTTATTTTATTTCTCCCTTTTCTTTTATTTAGATATGAGGATGGGTAACATCTGATTGATAATAGTGGGGGAAGAAGCGCATTGAATAACCATATTAATAGGGGTGTCTCCTTATATTGGGTGTAAATTCTTGACCTAATTGACTTTTTAGAATTGTTGCCAAGGGAGATGTTTTTATGCTGTTGTTAAGATATTCACAGTGAATTTGATAAATGTAATCCTTTCTCAGTGGTAATTGATGTTAATGGAGGTCCAAACTTAGTTTGCTCATTTTGGTTGTGTTTCCCATTGTGGTATTAGCGTCCATGTGCTCCTCATGAGTCACCTGCAACAAAATAAGACAAACACAAAATACCATGTAACTATATTTAAAACGCCATCAAAGTTATTATAGTGGTTCATAAGATGACAGTGACAGTGACCTTCCTTTAAAGGTTTGGAAAGAAATTAAAATAGATTATTATTATGGCCTTAGATACTCTAATAAAACTAAATCAAGTGGTCGTAGGTAGCTCATCGTATTCTCCCTACATGTGGGGTATGATTTCACTGATGATGGATTATTAGGATTGTGATTGACACTAGAGTTATCTTCTGGGAGCTTGCTTGTTTTTTTCCAATTATTTCACTCTTAAGAGAAAATCCTTTGGCATCTAGGTTTGGGATTTATTGATAGCAAATGAAGTTATGCTACCTTCATTTCTCGGGAACACATTTATGAGGGAGTAACAAGGTTCTTGAGGTGTAACTGAGTTGCTTTAGAACAAATGAAACTTGCTTCTGGGATTTCTTGTGAACTTTTTGTGAACATATTTTATGGAGAGGGTGATCAGTTTAGCGAGGGTCATTAGAGGAGATTCACTGTAATCTGACTCCAGTTCCTCTTTTTGGCGAAATCCTGGCCTCCTATGAATTTGTCATGCTCAAAATTAAAATAAGGATAATTAGGAAAGTGTGCTTGATGTGATATGATAAATTTGTCCATCTATGTTTAGGTGAAATAAACATGGCATGTAATGTTTGAAAACATGTTGAATTTATACTTAGGAAAGAAAAATGATATTCTACCAAAAACATTAATGTGTTTTTTTCCTCATAAACAACTTTGTTTGGCACATAAAAATTTGGTTTTACTAGCATTTTTTAAAAATTTTGAAAATTGACCCTAAAAAAAAAAATCATCGTTCCAGTATATCACTTTTTCATTTTGAAGCTATATTTTGCACGAAAATTTCATAGTCATTGTCGTTTTTAAAACATGTTCAAAATTGACCCTAAAAAATAAAATCATCGTTCCAGTATACACACTTTTCGTTTTTAACATCGTTTTTGATGTTTTTTCGGGGTTTTTGGCCAGAGTTCCCGTTTTGAGTTTATAGTTCCCGTTGCAAAGTTTACATTGTTAACTGCGCACCTTCAAGGTAAATGATTTGGTTTTATTGTACGACAACAAGTTTGATAAATTTCCAGGGAAATTTAGGATGCATTGGCTGGGGCCGTATCCCATCAAGGAGATTACCGATGGTGGAGCAGATCAGTTGGTAAAATTGAATGGAGAACTCTTCTCAGGTAAGGTGAATGGCAGCCGATTGAAGCCATACACCAGTGATCCGGCTAGATGACTACATGAGGGAAGCACAGTCTTAGCACTCCAGGTAGCTAAAAGGAGGCGCGGGCCTATAAACTACACTGCCCGGGTTGGAGAGTTGCGCGATTGGGGAACTACGCGGAATGAAGGAATGTCACAGTGTCCGTAGAAGTGCGTAGGGAGCTACGCTATTGAAGAGAAAACCATGCAGGGCAGCCAGAAAGTGACTGTTATGGTCACTGTTCATAATTTGACGGTGACAAAACGGATAAATGGAATGGGGGAGCGAAATTTAAGTCAAAATTTAAGGGCAAGATCTTTGAAAATTTGCCACCAATCTAGCATTTATAGCGGGTTTTGGGGGGAACGGTTGGATTTGAATTCAAAAATGCCTATAAATTACAGATGGTTTCCCAATGAAAAACACTTGGCATTTTGAGAATTGAGGTGTTGAGCTCTTCGGCGCGCATGAACCATGAGAACTTTGAGGCTTTGAGAGCGAGTTCAACGTTTGAGAGATTGTTGAAGGATACGCAGGACTTTATGACTAGCATCATGTTGGAAGCCACAGAGACCGTGGGTGCTGGAGAAATAATGGTAGCTGAGGGAACTGCCCTAGAGGTAACAATGGCAGCCGAGGGAGCTGCCCCGAAGGTTGTGAGTGCTGAAGTACCGAAAGAAGTGCCTAAATCTCCGAGGTCGCCTAGGCCGAGAACTACCCCGACCAAGGAGGGTTTGAAAACTAAGAAAGGTAAGGAGACAATGACACCGTAGCCGATGTGCGCATCACCCAGGAAGCACCCATAGAAGGAAAAGCCCACCGCGCAGGAGAAGGGAAAGGTGGTTGACTTGGATCCTGAAGAAGATGTTGAAGAAATCCATATGGGTGAGGAATATGTTGACATGGGGGTAGAGGAGGTTAACATGGAGGGGTTCGAACCCATTTCTAAACTGCCTGAGTACATTCCTCCACGCAGAGGCAAGACAAAGGTTCCGAAGGATATTGACGAAAGTAAGGTCATGTTGTATACACCCTTAATGCCGGACAAAATCATCTTTGAAGGACTGCACCTGGGGCGTGTCCCCCACCTAAAATTGGAGGATTGAGATCTGGCTAACACGGAGCACTTCCCCCACTTAGCGACAGATCAACTTATGCACCGCGTCTTCTACAAAAACTTTGGCGTGACCACCTTGGAGCAAAGGAAGTGGCTTTTAGGCATGGACAAGGTAGGACTGCTAAACCTGTTATGGGTGTCGCATTACAACCGTGCACCCATCACCATGACAGTGATCAGGCAACTGTTGTGCTTGGTGCACGATGGGTCCCTATGGCTAGAGGAGCCGATACCCATCACTGACATGCTGATCCATAGGATCACTCGGCTAACACACTCAGGAGAAAATCTGTTATGAAACTAGCTCACAAAAGATAGAAAAGATAGATCAACGCCTTAGAATTCAGCCTCTTCGAGGGGGAAACCTCCTTTACATTACATAAATGAACAATTCTTCGATGATTCAAATGAAAAAACCTCCTTTCTATATATAGGAGTCTAAGGAGTCACAATATAACCGAGCTAACCTAACGATAATAATATAAAGCCACAAAAATAACAATAGAGGGATTGTATGGGGCACAGTAATAACAATATGGGGACAATAGGGGCACAACAATATTAATAAGGGATACAACTACAATAGTAATGGGGTAATCACTAGTCTTATAGGGACCTAACATGCCCCTCTCCTTCAAAAAAGTTTTGTCCTCAACACTTGAGTAGTTCTGGATGCTTCTGTATAAAATTCTCATCCTCCCATGTGGAATCTTCAGCGGATAAGTTCTTCCACTTGATGAGATACTCTGAAATTGATCGATTTCGTAGCTGTTGAGTTCTTGTTTCTGTGACTGCTTCTGGTTCCAATATAGCTTTTCCTTCTTCGTCAAGTTTTGGAAATATTGTTTGAACTGGGAGCTTGTCGCCTATAACCTTCTTTAAACATGAAACATGGAAAACTGGGTGCACTCAAGAAGCTGCAGGAAGCTCCAATTTGTATGCCATAGTACCAATATTTTGCAACACCTTGTACAGACCATAATACTTTGGTGATAATTTATTATCCTTCTTAGCTTGCTTGAGGGACATTTGTTTATATGGTTGTAGTCATAGGAATACCCAATCACCTACATCAAAACTTCTTTCGGTGCGATGTTGATCTGCCTGTTGTTTCATTCTATTCTGTGCCAACATGAGGTTATCCTTTAAGAGTTGGAGGACTTGTTGGTGTTGTTCCACTGCTTGAACCTTAGAATTTTCTCTTAAATATGATGTGATGGATGGTGGCTGATATCCATAAAGTGCCATAAATGGGGTCATTTTTGTTGTTGTATGGAAGGAAGTGTTATACCACCATTCAGCTAGAGGCAACCATTTGACCCATTGTGTTTGTTTATCAGATACAAAGCAACGAAGATATCCTTCCAAACATTTGTTTACTATCTCAGTTTTCCCATCAGATTGAGGATGATAAGATGAGCTATGAGCTAACTGAGTACCAAGACAAGAAAATAATTCTGTCCAAAAATTTCCAGTGAAAATGGGATCTCTGTCACTTACAATAATCTTTGGGTTTCCATGTAGCTTTTGAATTGTTTCCATAAATGCAGTAGAAACTGTACTGGCTTTAAATGGATGTGATAATGCACAAAAGTGTGCATACTTGGTAAGTCTGTCAACTACCACCATGATGACACTCTTTCCCTCAGACTTGGGTAAACCTGTGATAAAATCCATTGAAACCTCCTCCCAACGTTGGCTTGGAATGGATAAAGGTTGTAATAGACCTGGGGTCTTAATTGTTTCAACTTTATTTTGTTGGCAAACCAAACATTCCGCCACAAAATTTTGAATATCCAATTTAAGGCCATCCCAAAAAAATTCCTTCTTAACCCTGTGGTAAGTTTTTAAAAATCCTGAGTGCCCTCCTAAGGGAGAAGTGTGCAATTCCATAAGAATCTTTTGTTTGAGTTGGGAATTCTTACAGAGGTATAAGCGATCTTTGTACCATAATGAATCATTTTGCCAGCTAAATGTATCAGATCTACTGGAATCTTGTTGTAACTTTTCAATAAGTGCCCACACTTCTTCATCATTCTTCCATTCCTCCCTTGCTTCGTTTATCCAATCTGGTTGGATAATAGAAATGGCGCACAACAATGCTTCCACATCCTCATCCTTTCTTGAGAGTGCATCTGCCACCACATTTTGCTTCCCTTTTTTGTAGATGATTTCAAAGTCATAACCCAACATCTTTGTGACCCACTTTTGTTGCTCTTCAGAGGATAATCTTTGTTCTAAAAAGTATTTAAGGCTATCATGATCATTTTTACCTTGAAGTGTCTTCCCATTAGGTAGGGTCGCCATTTCTTAAGTGCATGTAGTATTGCCAACATTTCTATCTCATAAATAGCTTTCTGTAAAAACTTTCCCTTGATTGGACGACTTTCAAAAGCAATGGGTCTTTCATCTTGCATTAAAACAACACCAATTCCATTTCCTGAAGCATCAAATTCCACAATAAAGGTTTTTGTGAAGTCCGGTGTAGCTAAGACCGGTGCTTGGCACATTGCCTCTTTAGGATGTTCGAAGGCCTTTGTTGCTTCTGGAGTCCATGAAAATCATTTCTTCAATAATGTTGTTAGAGGTGCTGCTATTCTCCCATAATTCTTAACAAACTTGCGATAATACCCTGTCAACCCGAGAAATCCTCGCAGATGCTTTATGGATGTGGGGATTTTCCATTCCTTAATGGCTTTAATTTTGCTAGGGTCTACCTTAACTCCTTCATGAGATACAATATGACCCAGATATTCCACCTCTTGTACTCCAAAGAAACATTTGGATCTTTTTGCATATAATTGTTTCTCCTCCAATAGTTGTAGCACCCTGTCAACATGTTCAACATGATCCTTCCAAGACTTGCTGTAGATTAGTATATCATCAAAAAATACTAACACAAATTTTCTAAGGAATGGTTTGAAAATGGAATTCATCAAACCTTGAAATGTTGAAGGTGCATTGGTAAGGCCAAAAGGCATGACCAAAAATTCATAATGACCCTCATGAGTTCTAAATGCTGTTTTTGGAATGTCTTCAGTCTTCATTCTGATTTGATGATATCCTGAACGAAGATCCAACTTGGTGAAGTAAATTGATCCATGCAATTCATCCAGTAATTCATCAATGACAGGAATGGGAAACTTATCTTTAATAGTGAGCTTGTTGAGCTCCCTATAATCCAGACACATGCGCCATGATCCATCCTTCTTGTGCACCAATACTACTGGAGCAGAGAAAGAACTTTGACTAGGTTGAATTATACCAGCCTCTAGCATTTCTGCAACCATACGTTCAATTTCACTCTTTTGGGCATAGGGATATCTGTACGGCCTGATGTTTGGAGGAACACTTCCTGGAATCAGATGAATAGCATGATCATGATCACGAATAGGTGGGAGACCTTTGGGAGTCTCAAATACCTTGGAATGATTGTCCAAGACTTTTTGGAGATCTGGAGAAATAGATGATTTCGATGTGGAAACATCTAGCGAACATAATTGTGCAATTACACCTCTTTGTTCCTTTTTAGAAGCTTTGTCATACCGTTAGAGCTGATTATCTTTCCTGGTTTCCCTGCAATACCCCTTAATTCAACTTCCTTTCCTTCCATAGAAAATTTCATGAAAAGTTCTTGAAAATTAAAAGCTATTGTACCCAAGGATTGTAGCCATTGGACTCCTAGTACAACATCAGCACCTCCCATTGGAATGGAAAGCATTGGGCTAGTCAATACATATTCTCCCATGGATAGCTTGATATTATGGCACTTTCCAGAGCAATTTATTGTTCCTCCATTTGCAACCATCACTTGACACTCTGGTGCTGGATATAGGAAGCAATTCAATTCTTTTGCTACCTTACAATGAATAAAATTGTGGGTACTTCCTGAATCAATCAACACTATTACCTTTTTCTTCTTGATTTGTCCTTCTATCTTGATGGTTTGAGGAGTGGTAATTCCAGCCAATGCATTACAAGATATGGTTGGATTCATTTCTTCATTATCTAGGCTTTGTTCCTGGAGTATATCCTCTTCTTTTGACCTTTCTTGCTCCTTTTCTTCTTCCTCTTCACAATCTATGTAGAATAATTTCTTCTCAGCACACTTATGACCTTTAGTGTATTTTCTATCACAACTGTAACAAAGCCCTTTTTCTCTTTTTTCTTCCAATTGTTGTGGTGTCAACCTTATAGGTTGTGGAAGACTAGGGGCAACAACACTTCCATCTTTATAGTTGTGAGTGGTATGCTTCCTGGTTGCCATAATTTTGCTTTCCATTTTTCTTGCTAACCTGAATGCCTTCTCTAATGAATCAGGTTCCCAAAGGCAAACATCATGTTGGATATTATCCTTTAAAGTCCCTATGAACACATCAATCCTATGCTCCTCTGGAATATTTTTTACCCTTATGTTCAATTTTTGGAACTCCTCAATGTGCTCCATTATTGAACCCTTTTGTTTGAGACTTATCAATTGGCTAAAAAAAGTGTTTCTTTTTGTATCCTCATAATGTGCTATCAATTCTTCCGTAAAAATTTCCCAAGTGATAATTTGTTTACGAGAGCAAAGCCATTGATACCATACAAACTGATTTGGTTCCAAATATAAAGTTGCAATACATACCTTTTGTGTGTTTTGCACATTATTGAGATCGAAAAATTGCTCCATCTGTAATATCCATGTTGCGGGATCCTTGCCATCAAACTTCCTCATATCGATTTTTGGAATATGGTGGGTCTTCGATCCAAAATTAGAGTCTATGAAATCATGATTAACATTTCTTTTGTTCTCATCATGAGTTTCCTTTACTACGCTTTCACCATTAGTAAGCATTTCTTGTAGAAGCTTTGTCAAATATGTCTTCAAATCTTCCATGTCTGTCTTCAACTCGTCCATCGTAGCTTCCACGTCATTCATCTTAGCTTCTACGCCTTTATTTAAAACATCCATCTTAGCTTCTACATCTTTCTTTAAACCATCCATCTTAGATTCTGTTACTTTTTGTGCAAGTGACACTTGTTGCACTTGGTCTCGTAATTTTGATATATCATGTTGCATTTCTTCCTCTTCTTCATGAGTCATGCTAGAGCTTTCAGGTTGCTTACTAGGTGTTTGCATTTTCTTTCATCAGGGCATCAATTACCGATAATAATGCTTTACTATGCCCTTCGAATTCCTTCAAACTAATTTTTCAACCCAAGCTTATGCAAAAATTTAAAAAAAAACTACACACCTTTTTTCACTTTGTAGGAGCTCGATATTGAATCTGATGTATCTCTGTAATTTCGGATCATCCAGTTCTGAAATTGAAATCTTCTATAACCCTTTGTGTCCTCTTTCCAATGCCACCAGTCTGATTCAAATTGGATTCTCCAGGGAAGAGTTATGCCAAATCTCCCACAATGACCTGATTATAGACTAGTTCGGTAGAGCAAACTTGTACGACGTGCCACGAGCCACTGTTTTGACCTTTGGATCTGAAAAATATATACAAGAAACTACAGTCTGTCCTATTTCTGTACCTTCTTACGAAATTTCAATCCGATGCTCAGAGATAAAGTTATGACGATTTTCCCAAGGTCACCTGTTTGGAATGTAATTCAGGAGTCTGCAAAAAGACCAACTTCCTCAAATCATATCTCTGCAAATATAGTGTTAAAAGCTTTGAAATTTGGATCCAAGGTTTAGTGCGATTTTGTCTCAAATGGGTTTTTTTGTATCTTATGAAACGTCACAGAAAAAAGTTATAGTGAAAATTCCACGATGACCTATTTAGAGCAGCGAAACCCTATAATCTAAAGCTTTGATACCAAATGTTATGAAACCAGCTCACAAAAGATAGAAAAGATAGGTCAAAGCCTTAGAATTCAGCCTCTTTGAGGGGGAAACCTCCTTTATATTACATAAATGAACAATTCTTCGATTATTCAAATGAGAAAACCTCCTTTCTATATATAGGAGTCTAAGGAGTCATAGTATAACTGAGCCAACCTAACAATAATAATATAAAGCCACAAAAATAACAATAGAGGGATTCTATGGGGCACAGTAATAACAATATGGGGACAATAGGGGCACAAAAATATTAATAAGGGATACAACTACAATAGTAATGGGGTAATCACTAGTTTTATAGGGACCTAACAAAATCCTCCTAAGGCATTTGGCAGCAAGACAGGTGAGTGTGACCTCGCCGAAGCCATGAAGGATGAATTTAAGCTCACCAAGAAGCCGGAGGCTATGCCATCACAAGAATAACTGACCCCGCGGTCAGAGTCACCACTCAGATCCTGGCAGGGAATATTATATGGAAGTGTCGCGCAGATGAAGTACCAACACCAGTAGTATCATTAGTGGCCCAGTGCGCAGAGGGCATACAGTTTAACTGGGTGTGCTACCACTGTAGCGAGTTCCTCGCGAAATGCAGAGAGGCGTAGGATCAAAGCAAGAATTTCCACTATGCATGGCTACTGTTTTCCATAGTTCTGGTTGCGTGGGAATTTCCATAGAATAGCCAGTTTCCTTCGGTCACGCAGGATTTTACGGAAGCTGTGAAGTTCGCTTCGCTTTGGGCTATGAAGGACCCCCAAAAATTTAAGGACAATAAGATCTTTTGGATCTTGATGGATATGAGTATCCACATGGCCATCAACCACAAGCCACGGTTATCACCGACATTTTTTTATCAGCTGACAGAGTATGTGGAGTTTAAGGTAGACTTCCACCATGTCTCCATGCACGTGCGGAAGGACCCTGAACAAAAGTGGTATGACCTTCCATACCTAGCCATAGACGATGCGATTGCAGCAGTCCTCGACCGTTGGTCGGCAGATCAGCACACTACTTCAGACTAGGCTGAAGAGACTAGGCTGAAGATGGAACAATTGGTCGCGAAGAGGAAGGAGGCTGAAGACAAAGCCAAGGCAGATCACGCTACCGCAAAGTAGACAAGAGGATAGGAAGAAGAGGAGGAGCACAAATCTGATAGGAGTTATAAGTCGCCTTCCCTGGAGACAGAGGAGGAAGAACAACAGTCAGAGCAGGGAGGAGCGGACCTGGAAATTACTCCATTATGGATTAAGCACAACAGGGAGCAAGAGAAAGTAGGGCCGCGGAAGAAGTCCAAGGCCAATAAAAACCTCCCTTGACCCAATCTCCTTGACAGAAGGTGACTTGAATGATATTGGTGATGCGGTGAGGGATGCCACCGTGGAACCGCTGTAGCAGTTCAAGCAGCAGAAAAAACAGGCCTCAGGTGACATTCATATGGTTATGTATAAGCTGTAGATCCAAGTATCACAAGTACATACCAGTGTGGGATGAAGCAGCACGACGTCAACTAGTTTGGTGCCTGACACCTTAGAAACAGCAGGCATGGTGCACACACTGGATCCCTGGGAAATAACACTGACAGATGGAGTAGTGACTATAGAAACAGAAGCTGACAGGCCTACTCATCACCCTCAAGGGGGTTGGATTCAATCTGGCCATGCTTCCAGGTGAATCCCTTCACACTTTGCAGGATGGTGTGATCACAAAACTTCGGGCCCTCAAACGACTCTCACTACATGTTATGAGTGAGCATAAGGTGAATAATGCTCAAATGGATGCACAGAAAAATTCTTCTATTGATCTCTTTAAGGCCATCACGGACAAAAATGAGCGCATGACCAAGGTAATGGCTGAGGCATGCAGGTCTGTCCCAGAGCTAGACATTCCCGAATATGAGCGAGTGGATGTGCAGATTCAGAAGCTCGCTGCCGGAGTGCATGAAGCAAGAACAGAGTTGGCAAAGGTTCAGTTTGACCTGAACCTTAAGATTGCAGAACTGCAGTTGTAGGCCCACCCTTTGACTCTGCCAAAAGTTAGAGAGCAGCGCGAGGTAGTTGTTAAGGACGTTGTTGCAACAGTAGATAACGTAGTAAAGGATTGCACTGCGCTCTTCGAGCAATCACTCGAAGTAGTCATCAACCTGCAAGAGGACCCCAATGTGTAGAGGATGGAAGCAGAAGTGCGGGAGCTGCAGTAGAAATATGAAGAGGTTAAAGCGACGATGCGCACTGTCACCATCACGCAAAGGTTAGAAAAGCTGCAGGAAGTAAAGGCACTGAAAGAGCAGGTGGATGCAACACAACACAAGGAAGCATTACTAAAGGCTTGCTTGAAGCCTTGGCTAGATGAAGCATATGTGCTCACGGCCATCGTTGAAGGCAAGCTAGCTAGCCTGTAGGAGACGCAGCAGAAGATACAGGCAGACAACACGGGGCCAGAGATGGAGTAGTTGGTCGAGCAGTTGAAGCAGGCGACAACAAAGTGCATCGTCGAAGTCGCAGTAGTCCAAGTGGAGCTGGGAGGTCTTCGCGACAAGATCTCTGTGCCAACACAGTGACTCGAGGGTGAGTCACCATGTTTTTGTTGGAGGCTTGTTGGGAACGGGTTCCCCTAGAGTCAGTTTTGGGGCAGAAAGCCCAAATTTTGTATAAAGAATGTAAAGTCGCCACATTTTGTGGTCGCAGAGCGTAAAGATGTAAAGAGTTATTAAGGTTTTTCCACCCTTATTTTGTAGAATTCATGTCAACTTTAGAGATCTACCCATCATTCGCGGACCATGGGATTGTATAAAAGGAAGTCCTAGAAGAGTCTCTTAGTAGTAGTCTTTGGTAACTAAGTAAATTTGAGTCATTGATGAGTTTGTAAAGGGCTAAGAGCAAGAGTCTTGGCATAGGAAAGAGGCTCTATAGCTGAGCGTGGAGAGGCCTAGGGTAGAAGTCTGCAGCTAAGTGTGCAGACCCCTGCAGCTATGTGCGCAGGGCAGTTAGAGTCTATACTGAAGATCTAAATCCTTAATAAAGAGAAGTATTCTGGAATTCCTGTGTATTTTACTTTTGTTAAATGCATACGATTATGTTATGATGAGCACTGAGTTTTTGTTTTAATGCTATTCTGATGCGCGAATCTATATGTTTCCCCTTGTTATATGAATGCAAATAAAGATATATGTTTATGCGTAATATAATCATAATGCATGTTAAAGCGGTTCAATACTTAAGATAATTTAGGTAATTATACAATAGAGTAGTTACAGAGGTGCATAAGTCTCGGCCTCACCTGTTAGGGTTGTGTGAAGAACGATCGTATACCTTCGCGTAGGTTTAGAGGACGAATAAGAAAGTATATCGATAAGCCCTAAAAGGCTTATCGATATATGCGAGGAAAAAGTTGAAGGTATAAAACCGACATCACATCCATCTCAGGGTGCGGAAACTTGGTTCCTACATCCCCTCATACTGCTTCGGGTGAGACTTCAGTCCGCGTTCCACAGACTAATGTTGAAAGGGCCAGTGGTGTAGGGATTTTCTTGGCTAACTAATGCTGAACCTGGGTCAAGGCCCATCAAGCCAACACTCTTCATGAGTTTCAAGATCGACCTTTTTCTTCATTAGGAGTTTGTGGAGGGCCTGAACATACACTCCTTTTTCCTTATGATCTATCCACCTGAGATTAGCACACTTGACTTTGTAAAATATAGGAATAATAGGAGCCTTCGACTCCAACATGAGAATGAGTTCGTGTATACACCATTGGGAATACACATAAGTGGGGGAAAAGATGGCCAAATGGACACATGCACTTCGTATAGCACCGACTATTTGAGAAGGAAAATTAGATCCCTCTTCCATTTCTTCCTGGTCTAAAAAGGGTCTGAATCCATGTACAAGAAGATGACAGTAGAGATAACTAGTGAAGGTATTCTTGGTGTCAGGACCACGGTGGTTGATAAGCACATTGTAGCTGCTATTGTTGATGGGATGAGTGGAAGTGGATGAGGTGGCGCAAGAAGTGTCCATTGTAGTTGTAGGAGAATAACGATGATCTTGATCAATTTGAATTTCACAGTGGGTTTTGGGGAACGAGGATGGAGGCATGTTAGAAAATTTCACTGGGGTTGAAGGAGAGGAGTCTAGCTCAGAAAACAATTGCGGCAAGGTAAGTCTTCAATTGCGATAAGGAAATCGCAACTACACAGAGGCTTAATTAACACACAGAAAATAACTCACGACGAAATAGATTAAAAGAAAAGTAAATCTTGGAGCAACTAAATAATATTTTGGATTAAATTCTAATTCATGAAAATAGATTCATATGAGATTGCGGCTCATTCACAAAGTAAAAACAAAGTTTACGACAACTTACACTTCACCAGGGGTTGTAAGTAACATACAGTAAAACACAGTAACTGTTGTTTTCACGTGCCCACCAAAATTTGCTCCATGATTTTCTCTTCACCTCTCAGACTTTAACCCTCTCTCTCGCTCTTCCTTACAAATGAATCTTTACATTCTTATTTATCTCAAGATACAAATTTGACATTAATACATGATAGAGAAAATCAATAAGACACGGGATATGTGATTATACAAAGTGAGGGTTTTTCTGAACTTTCAAAGGTTGCGGACTACAACTAAGAGTTGCGTGGTAAATGCTTGAATATACATTTTACCAACTATGTATTAAGTGCTTTAACTATCTGACGTGTTTCAGAAGGGTCATCATTGTACTTCTGTTTAAAACTTCAGTCCTTCTTCCTGCAAACAAAATCGCAACCTGCAAAAGTTGAATGCGAAAGTATGGAGGTTGTTAGTTTGTTTAAGGTGGTGGTTGAGATTAATATTTTCAATGCTCCCCCTTAATAACAACTGTCACCATTGACAATTCAGAAACAATCTCTGAGATAAACAAAATTTTCATGTGCCAAGGGCTTTGTGAAAATATTAGCAAATTGTTCTTGTGACCTGCAGTGCTGCAACAAAATTTCATCATTGTTAATTAACTCTCTGAGAAAATGATATTTAGCATCAATATGCTTGGTCCTCCTGTGAAAGAAAAAATTATTTGACATGAAATTGCAGATGTGTTGTCGCAAAAAATAGTTGTTGTTCCCTCTTTCTCATGGCGAAGATCCCTCAACATCCTTCTCATCCAAACTACCTAGCATGTTGTTGTTTTTGCGGCAACATATTCAACTTCTATTGTTGATAGTGACACTATTGGTTGCTTCTTGGAGGCCCATGAAATGGCTTCAGAACCCAAATGAAAAGCATATCATGACGTGCTCTTTCTGTCATCGACACTTCCTGCCCAATCACTATCAGTGTAACCAACCATCCTGAAATCATCTGTTGCAGCATACTGAATACCATACTATTTTGTCCCATTGACATACCTTAGAATCCTTTTTGTTGCTTGACAATGCATCTCCTTGGGTGTATCCATGAACCTCGACACCAAACTCACTGCATACATTATATTCGGCCTAGTGGTGGTCAAATACATCATGCTCCCTATCACGCTTTTGTATAATGTCGAATTGACATTGCTGTTGCGATCTTCTTTGCTCAACTTCAACCACATGAAATTTGGAGTTAGTGTGGGCTTCATGTTCTGCATATTAAACCTCTCCAAAATGTCTGCTACATACTTTGCTTGAGAAATGAAAATGCCATTTTCTTTTTGCTTCACTTCTATGCCCAAAAATATCTTAACAATCCCAAGTCAGTGATTTCAAATTCACTCTTCATGACTTCTTTGAAATCATCAATGAGGAAATCGTCACTTCCTATGAAAATTAAATCATCTAGATATAAGACAACAATGAGAAGCTTACCATCACTATATTTGATGTAGAGAGTAGGCTCACCATCACATTTGTCAAAACTATTGTCTAATAAGTAAGCATCTATCCTGCTATACCATGCACGTGGTGCTTGCTTCAGCCCATAAAGAGATTTCCTCAACCGATACACTTTTTCTTCTTGTCCTTCTACCTCATAACCAGGTGGTTGTGCAACATACATATATTCTTTCAACACTCCATTCAAGAACATTTATTTTACGTCCATTTGATATACTTTCCATTTATGTTACGCCACAATCACCACAACTGTACGCACTGTCTCCATCCTCGCGACTAGCGCAAATGTCTCCGCATAATCTATTATGTGTTGCTGCTTGTATCCTTTGGCAGCTAGCCTTGCTTTATGCCTTCCAATCTTCTCATCGACATTTCTCTTTTTCTTATAGACCCACTTCGCTCCAATGACATCTTTTCCTTGCAAAAGGTTCACTAACTCCCATGTGTCATTCTTTTCTATTGCTTCTATTTCTTCCTCCATTGTCGCAAACCATTTTTCTTCTTCGACTGCATCCTCAAAATGGATTGGGTCATCTACATGAGAAAACAATGCAAATAAGGAACTCAGACCAACTCTACTATCAACATCATCTTGCTCAAAAGTCTCATTTAAATTTCTGAATTTTGGTCTTCTTGTGCTTGCTAAAGGTGGGCTTGACATGTCACTTTGTGTTGCGCTTTGTGGCATGCTTGGAGAAGTACTTGCTTGATTATGTGACGTTGTCCTATTATTTGATAATGATGTTCCTTGCTTCCTATTTTGTTGCGCTTGAATAAGAGTAGAGGGAGTCATTGTTGAGGGATTGTTTGCTGCTATCAATTCTCTTTATCCTCATGTGGTATACATGCTTTGACATTGACTGTCTTCTCTAAACTTCCATCCCATGCTTCCTCTTCTATGAACTATACATCTCTGTTGATTATGACTTTCCTGGTTGATGGATTGTAGAGCTTATATGCCTTGGATTCATCACTATATCCAACAAATATGCATTTCTCCCCGTTGTTGTCCAACTTCTTCCTCAACTCATCCAGGATATGTGCATATGCCACACATCCAAAGACTCTCATGTGAGTGACACCATGCTTTCTTCCACTTCATGTCTCTTCAGGAACTATGTTCTGGATGCTTCTGGTTGGACATCTGTTTAAGATATACGCTGCACAAGCGACAACTTCAGCCCAATAATCATTTGGAAAATGTTTTGCCTTCAACATACTCCTTTCCATTTCCATAATGGTCATATTCTTCCTTTCCGCTACACCATTTTGTTGAGGTGTATACCTTGTTGTAAATTGCTTATGAATTACATGCTCCCTGCAAAATCGAAGGAAGTCATTTGAGATGTATTCGTCGCCTCTGTTAGTAATGAGGATTTTGATGTAGTGTCCATGTTGCTTCTCAACAAGAGCCTTGTATTGGTGAAAGTGCTCAAACACTTCACTTTTCTGTTTTAGGAGATATACCCATGTATTCCTTGTGTAGTTGATCCGGATCTTGGGAGGAGGCCCCCAAGATCTAAAAGATTGAAATGGATCTTGGGAGGAGAGACCCCCAAGATCTGAAAACTTGAAATGGATCTTGGGGGAAAGTCCCCAAGATCTAAAAGATTGAAATGGATCTTGGGAGGAGAGACCCCCAAGATTTAAAAACTTGCATTGCCAGAAGAAAAATAACGAGAATGCCCAATAAACAAAACCACAAAGAAACTTTTATTTAAAATAGTAATGGAAATAAACCAGCTAGGGCGATGGTAGCTTATCTCTGAGAAGAGATGTGGCGGCTACATGCCTCTGAACTGTAAAGGCTACATTGTGGCAGACAATCTGTCCTTTTACAAAATGTGACTTGTTACTTATAGTTTTTTTCAGTTACAATACCACGGGTCATTTCCATGGGTGAATGAATACCATGGGTGGATTTTACAATACCACGGGCAGATGCCATTTACAATACCATGGGTAAATTCCATGGGTCGATGAATAATATGGGTGGATGAGTACCATGGGTTGATGCCGTTTTCCATTCGGATCATTCCTGCCTCCTTAAGAAGCAATGGTCCCCATTGCGTAAAGTTCCCTCCTGCAAAGCCTTTGTTGAATATGAAGAGCCACTGAAGATAAGGGTTTTATGTGGTTAACCCATAACCATGATGAACAAAGATCCGAGGATAGAGATACCCTGTAATGCTTGTGACCAACTGTGATTCTGACAGTGTGCGGCCTAGCAAATGGACTTCGATAAAGTGTGGGTTTGTGGATGACCCATAACCATGACGAACAAATATCCGAGGATAGAGATACCCTGTAATGCTTGTGACCAACTGTGATACTAACAGTGTGCGGCCTAGCAAATGAACTTTGATGAAGAGTGGGTTTGTGGATGACCCATAACCGTGATGTTGGTTGTTGATGAAGTAGCAGGTGCCTACATAGCATGGGGTGGGAGGTCACGTCTCCAAATAACCCAAGCCGAATGCCACTATGTTGAAACTAATGAATGTGAAGCAGGTGCCTACTAAAGCGGGGCAGGAGGGCACGTCTCCAATGGGAACCCACTCCGAATGCTGCTCTAGAATTAAAATGGGCATAACTCAGTCAATATAACTCAGAATATTTAATATAACCTGTTTTTGGAAGCAGAAGGACCATCCTGCATCTTCCCATGTGATGGAAATCCTTATCTGGACACTCTAAGATCTCAGATTCATGCTGCAACAGTTCCGTCGTCATAAAAATTCTGATAAAATAGCTGATTTTAAATCAGCGATATCTTCCACATCTGAACTCCGATTCGACCCATTTTTTTTTTAAATTGGGTGATTTTTCAAGAGGAATCCAGATCTGGTATTTTTTTTTGTAAATTTTGTACCAAATGTTTCAGATCTGATCTGCAAAAGTGCCGCCCAAAAAAAATTCCTGCAAAAAATTGAGAAGAGAAAAATTCTTCCTGCTAGACCCAAGAAAGTGCTCTGTGGAGGTTGTAGCACATGCCTGAAGTTTTTTGAATATTGCTGCAAAATTTGAAACTGAAATATGCATCAAACCCTCATTCCCATGGAATCATAACCTGCTCCGATACCACTGATCTGGATCTTGGGAGGAGGCCCCCAAGATCTAAAAGATTGAAATGGCTCTTGGGAGGAGAGACCCCCAAGATCTGAAAACTTGAAATGGATCTTGGGGGAAAGGCCCCAAGATCTAAAAGATTGAAATGGATCTTGGGAGGAGAGACCCCCAAGATCTAAAAACTTGCATTGCCAGAAGAAAAATAACGAGAATTCCCAATAAACAAAACCACAAAGAAACTTTTATTTAAAATAGTAATGGAAATAAACCAGCTAGGGCGATGGTAGCTTATCTCTGAGAAGAGATGTGGCGGCTACATGCCTCTGAACTGTAAAGGCTACATTGTGGCAGACAATCTGTCCTTTTACAAAATGTGACTTGTTACTTATAGTTTTTTTCAGTTACAATACCACGGGTCAATTCCATGGGTGAATGAATACCATGGGTGGATTTTACAATACCACGGGAAGATGCCATTTACAATACCATGGGTAAATTCCATGGGTCGATGAATAAAATGGGTGGATGAGTACCATGGGTTGATGTCCTTTTCCATTCGGATCATTCCTCCCTCCTTAAGAAGCAATGGTCCCCATTGCGTAAAGTTCCCTCCTGCAAAGCCTTTGTTGAATATGAAGAGCCACTGAAGATAAGGGTTTTATGTGGTTAACCCATAACCATGATGAACAAATATCCGAGGATAGAGATACCCTGTAATGCTTGTGACCAACTGTGATTCTGACAGTGTGCGG
The DNA here is from genome assembly GCA_031772625.1 of Pinus tabuliformis. Classification (NCBI taxonomy): domain Eukaryota; kingdom Viridiplantae; phylum Streptophyta; class Pinopsida; order Pinales; family Pinaceae; genus Pinus; species Pinus tabuliformis. Next base: position 583,363,378 of record CM062813.1, read on the forward strand.
CCTAGCAAATGGACTTCGATAAAGTGTGGGTTTGTGGATGACCCATAACCATGACGAACAAATATCCGATGATAGAGATACCCTATAATGATTGCGACCAACTGTGATACTAACAGTGTGCGGCCTAGCAAATGGACTTTGATGAAGAGTGGGTTTGTGGATGACCCATAACCGTGATGTTGGTTGCTGATGAAGTAGCAGGTGCCTACATAGCCTGGGGTGGGAGGGCACGTCTCCAAATAACCCAAGTCGAATGCCGCTATGTTGAAACTAATGAATGTGAAGCAGGTGCCTACTAAAGTGGGGCGGGAGGGCACGTCTCCAATGGGAACCCACTCCGAATGCTACTCTAGAATTAAAATGGGCATAACTCAGACAATATAACTCAGAATATTTAATATAACCTGTTTTTGGAAGCAGAAGGACCATTCTGCATCTTCCCATGTGATGGAAATCCTTATCTGGACACTCTAAGATCTCAGATTCACGCTGCAACAGTTCCGCTGTCACAAAAATTCTGATAAAATAGCTAATTTTAAATCAGCGATATCTTCCACATCCAAACTCCGATTCGACCCATTTTGTTTTTGAAATTGGGTGATTTTTCAAGAGGAATCCAGATCTGGTATTTGTTTTTGTAAATTTTGTACCAAATGTTTCAGATCTGATCTGCAAACGTGCTGCCCAAAAAAAAATCCTGCAAAAAATTGAGAAGAGAAAAATTCTTCCTGCTAGACCCAAGAAAGTGCTATGTGGAGGTTGTAGCACATGCCTGAAGTTTTTTGAAGATTGCTGCAAAATTTGAAACTGAAATATGCATCAAACCCTCATTCCCATGGAATCATAACCTGCTCCGATACCATTGATCCGGATCTTGGGAGGAGGCCCCCAAGATCTAAAAGATTGAAATGGATCTTGGGAGGAGAGACCCCCAAGATCTGAAAACTTGAAATGGATCTTGGGGGAAAGGCCCCAAGATCTAAAAGTATGAAATGGATCTTGGGAGGAGAGACCCCCAAGATCTGAAAACTTGCATTGCCAGAAGAAAAATAACGAGAATGCCCGATAAACAAAACCACAAAGAAACTTTTATTTAAAATAGTAATGGAAATAAACCAGCTAGGGCGATGGTAGCTTATCTCTGAGAAGAGATGTGGCGGCTACATGCCTCTGAACTGTAAAGGCTACATTGTGGCAGACAATCTGTCCTTTTACAAAATGTGACTTGTTACTTATAGTTTTTTTCAGTTACAATACCACGGGTCAATTCCATGGGTGAATGAATACCATGGGTGGATTTTACAATACCACGGGCAGATGCCATTTACAATACCATGGGTAAATTCCATGGGTCGATGAATAATATGGGTGGATGAGTACCATGGGTTGATGTCGTTTTCCATTTGGATCAGTAGTCATCTATGAAGGTCAATAAATAATGGCTGCCACCAATTGATGGTGTTTGGATTGGTCCACATAAACCTAAACGGACAATCTCCAAAGGCTCCTTTGCCCTTACTGACTTTCCTACTAGAAATGTCTCTCTATGTTGCTTGCCCAAGATACATCCTTCACATACGCTATCTGGTTTTTCTATGAGTGGCAACCCCTTCACCATGCCTTTCCTATGCAACAAATTCAAAACTCCAAAGTTTAGATGACCAAATCTCAAATGCCATAACCAATTTTCATATTTAACCTCTGCTTAATGGTTTACTTGTGTAACAACAATGACATTTCTTTCATCCTCTTGTGAGTTCATTGATCGTTGTGCTTGTGCACCTTCTTCTTTCAAATCTGATCTTAATTTTAGGGGAAACATTCTACTGTTTGTCATTTGAGCCTTTGCAATCAGTTGTCCACTTGGAGGCCTATCCAAAATTGTGCACTCATCATTTTTGAAAAATACATTGTATCCCTTTTGCATGAGTTTTCCAATGCTTACGAGGTTATGCTTCAAACCAGGGACAAAGTAAACATCTGAGATGCAATTCTTCTCCCGCTTATTTTTTAGGATATTAACTCCTCCTTTGCCCATGACATAGACTTTGCTATCATTCCCTAATGTCACTTTAGATTTCACACTTTCATCTAGATTGGAAAACATTTCTATGTTCCCTGACATGTGGTTGCTACACCTTGAATCTAGATACCATATATCACTTTGTTTTTCTTGTGCTACATTACAAGCTCAAAACATGCTATCATGGTTTTGATTTTCTTTTGTGAAATTTACACTTGGTTTGTTACTAATGTCATATTGCTTATTTCTACATTCATTTTCATAATGACCATACTTCTTACAGTAATGAAATTTGACTTGAGATTTATCATACCTTTGACCTTGTGCTTTATTTTGGCTCGGGGCTTCACTTGGATTTTCTTTGTTGCCCCTTCCACTTGAGCTTGAAGGGCTGCTTCTTCTACCTTTGTGTGGGCTTCTTCATCTTCCTCTAGCATAATATCTTCCTCTGCCTATACCTTGACCAAATGAAACTTGTATCTTGAAGGAATGCTCCAATTAGGAGCTTGTTGCATGAAGCTCATCCACTGAGAACTGTGAGAGATCCTTTGTCTCTTCTATTGCCACAACAATGGCATCAAACCTTGATGGAAAACTTCTCAAAACTTTCTCAACTATTCTCCTTTCTTCAAGTGTCTCACCATGAGACTTGATTTGAGTAACCAACCCAATTACATGTGTAAAAAATGATTCCACATTCTCAGACTCTTTCATGCAAAGTGTTTCAAGGTCTCTTCTCAACATTTGCAGTTTTGTTGTCTTGACTTTTTCCATGCCTTGGTAGGCTGTCTGGAGGGTGTTCCATGCTTCCTTGGACTTTGTTACTATTACAACCCTTGGGAAAACACTTTCATGAACTGCTTGAAAAATGTAGAAGATGGATTTTTCATCCTTCTTCATGTTGTCCCTCAACAAATCCCTTTATTCTTGAGACAAGGCATTGTACGTTGTTGCATCTGCTGGTTCTTGAAAACCATTCTCCACCAAATCCCAAATGTCTTTAGAAGAAAACAGGGCCTTCATTGTAATGGCCCAATAATCATAAATTTTTCCATTAAACTGAGGTATATGACTATTATTCAAGCTTTTGCTTGATGTTGCCACTTCTGAGTGTAAAAAAACTTTCTACTTGCTGGTAAATATGCTCCAAAGGAAAAAACAATTTTCCCTCAAAACAATTTTTTTGACTCCTAGTAAAAACACTTGTTTTTACACTAACAAAGCTTAACCCACTTTGATACCATGTTAGAAAATTTCACTGGGGGCAGAGGAGAGGAGTTTTGCTCAGAAAATAGTTGCAACAAGGCAAGTCTTCAGTTGCGACAAGGAAATCACAACTACACAGAGGCTTAATTAAAAGATAGAAAATAACTCACGGTGAAATAGAGTAAAAGCAAAGTAAAGCTTGGAGCAACTAAATAAGACTTTGGATTAAATTCTAATTCATGAAAATACATTCTAATGAGACTACGGCTCATTCACAAAGTAAAAACAAAGTTTACAATGATTTTCCCTTATTTTGTTTCCCTTTCCAAATTCTGGCTCGAATTGGGCTGGTGGCTTATCAGCTTGTCTTATCGAGCCATATTCTTGTGCATAATTTCTTTCATTATGTATTAAAAAATACATATATGATCCTAACCATATAATCAATTGGTAGGACATACAGGTAATTTAGAAGAATTACTTAAGAACATGACATGCTATAAATAGGTTGTAAGACTGATTACGAATGATGAGGACTGATTAATTTTGTCTCTCTTTGTGTATAGGTTGAACCAGAAGGATAGTTCTTGGTTGAACTGTAGAAATTCTCACTGTAGATTAACCTGATTATGCAATATAAGTAAAGCAAAATGTTAAATCTACTTCTACAATCAAACTTACGGAAGCTTAATATATTTGAGCAAGATCAAGTGGAACACATATAACAGAGAAGAAGAATAAATACACATGAAACATAGAAGAATACTTTGGGGAAAGCCTCATCTAAAAACCTCGCTATATGTATTATCATACAAGGTGGAAATACATCAAGATTACACAAAGCTTTAGCTCTCACAGCTAGCCAGCTCTCAGTACAATCCTCATGTTTGCTCACAGGCAAACAAAGCTTCTCACAAGCCTTCTCCTTTGCCCTCCAAGCCTCCTATTTCCTTGTGCAGTTTATCTTGGGTGATCCAACTGTTACCAAGTGTAACATTGATCACTCACACTGATCTCACACCCTGTAAAACTGGACAATCCTCAAGGAACCTTATTCCTTCTACATGGATGAGTTTCCTTTATGGGAAAATTCCTCCATATGAGAGTACATTGTCCCTGTCTTTAATCTCAACTGGGTCTTTGTCTGAACTGACATGCATGAGTTATTTATGAGAGAATCTTCAGTTATCTGGAGTACACTAGTTTGATGCTTGCATGCATTAACTAACTGAACTCACAATTAGTTCCTCAAACTGTTTGGAACTAATCTAACTGGACTTAACCCAGTTAACTGAGCTAACTAATTACAACTCAAACATAACTCATCCTTATCTCCTTAACTAAGGGATAATCTCCTTAATTTAAGGAATAACTATTGCATGACTTCACAAAGACTTCTAGCTTGAATTTCTCCAACTAATTAACTCAAGATGAATTAATTAATTATTTTTCAAGCAGTTGGTGAGACTAAATTCGAATTTTAATTATCAATTTTAATTCAAGGACAAACTAAAATCGAAATATTCTGAATGTTATTTTTAGCATTTCTTGTTGCTATTCTCAACATGAACCCCTGGGTATAGTTGATCAGAGAGAAGTAATGTTGCGGAAATGATTTATCACCCAAGTTAAAGTGCAATGGCAACACTTTGAGTTGGGGGAGGCCACCTAGGAAGACGAACAGGTTATGAGGAAGACTTTTCCGAATCTATTTTTAGAAGAAAAAACATCGGGACAATGTTTAATCTTGGGGGGGAGATGTGATATCCCCAATAAATGTAAATATTTAAATTACTGCAGACTAAACAAACTAAATATTATTATAAGTTACATAATTACTTATTTGGGTTAAGTTATGCGGAAAATGGAATGTCATAATAATGGCAGTTATATGTATATATTTCTCACATGTCAGGTAATTAGGTTGGTAGTTACCTGTTTGTACCTTAATGGTACAAACATTCTTAATCCTACAGTCAATTTTCATAACTTAAAATATTTCAAATAGTCAGTGTAACAGATTCACACTTAAACATAATAAAGGGAAATAATACCATATTTTTCTTGATATTTACATGGGAACCTCCTTGGTTCTTTCCACACATTACATTTCATATACTTTCTCTTTCAAATGAAAAGAAATATAAAACCCTGTAGAGGAAATACATTATTAGCTCGATGATAAAGTTTACCAAGGAATGGAAATTCTTAATTGGGTATCAGTGGTAATAATTTACTATATTATTCCTCTATTTTATCTTGAAAATTACAATATTTTTGTATTATATAAATGAATTGATATAAAATAGAGTCTTATGAGTGGTGATGAGGGCCGACCTAATGGAAACCATGCTCCAAATGGGATTGACAAATTTGAAGAGAGATGTTGTCCCGTTCACATGAGGATCAACCATGGATGTTCCAGTCTGTAATGGGAACTATGAAGGCTTTTCTCCTAGCGGAATATCCACAGACTCTTTAACATGTATCCAAGTTGTGAGTATGGTCATGTCTACCTCACGTATGTCTAGATGCAACAACCCACAATGATCGTTTAAACATGTGACACTTATTTTTTAGGGAACCACTGAATTGAAAGTTGTTTATATTACAAGAGGATGCTTTTAGTATACATGTCGGTACCCCTCATCGAGAAATGGGCAACCATCGAAGCAGGCTTGTAATTTGAGATTGTCACAGTTCTAAGAATTGTTTCTAGAGGCACTGTGTTGGCTTGTTGGGGCTTGACCCAGGTTCAGAGGTGATTTAGCCAACAAATCCCGGTACTACTGGTCCTTTTGGCAACAACCCACAGAGCACGGATTGAGGTCTCACCCGAAGTAGTATGGTAGGGTGCTAGAACCAAGTTTCCGCACCCTGGAGATGTCTGATGAGTTCAAGTGGTCCGTGGTTTGACCCTGTGCGCACATCGTTACGCGCACTTACCCATACCTCGCAGCCTAAGATGCTACCTTCGCGCAGCCTTGCTTGGGGGTTGAATGTTGTTATTACCCAAGTCCTTACTAGTAATCCAATATTATTTGATTTACTTAGCTTATTTGTATGTTTTCAGTTATACTTAAAAATATTCACAATTCATACAAGTGCGCGCAGTAAAGAAACAACATATTCACAAATGATATCAAACATGCAATCACTCAGAACAGATACATAGAATTGGTAAAAAAACCTTTCTTTATTAATCTCTTCTCCAGTTACAGACTGTACTCCGCCCTGCGCACTCAACTGCTGGGGTCCGCACACTCAGTTGTGGACTCTACTAGGCCTCTACGTACTCAGCTGCAAAGCCTCTTCCTACTATTACGACCCAAGACACACTTAGACTCTTGCTCTATGCTTCGCTATCTCATCCTATCCATCGATTCTATGATATTTTACAACTTAGAGCCTCGCTATATTTATAAACTTAGGGTAGACAACCCTATGACTCTAACATACATTTCGCACTCTGCGCCGCAATTCACGGAGTCTTTACAACAATATCAACTCAAAACTTGGGCTTTGAGCCCAAAAACATGTTGTGGGGGGATTCTGTTCCCAATAGGCCCCCAACACAAACATCGTGACTCACCCTCAAGTCACTTTGTCGGCGCGATGATCTTGGCGCAGATTCCCTGCAATTGTTGCAAACGGTTCTAATGTCTACAACGCACTGAGTTGCTACTTGCTGAACCTATTGCATCTGTTCTTCTGAGACCTCTGTGTCTGAACTATTTCCATACATCTGTACCGATATATTTTTATAGTCTCGCGCCTTTGTCTGGCACCCTGCAGCGCAAAGACTGTGCTTCTGTCAGTTAGTCAGATAGTCGGCCCACCTGTGTAAGGCTTCAAGTGGATTCCATTCACTTTGCCTGGGAAGGGTTCTCCATTTAATTTGATGAGCTAGACCATGCCTCCATCTGTGACTTCCTTAACCACGTATGGTCCCAGTCAATGCATTTTGAATTTTCCTGGAAAATTTTCAAACTTACTGTCATATAGAAGTACTAAGTCATTGACTTTGAATGTGTGTAACTTAATATGGTGATTGTGCCAAACCTTTTCACATTGTTTTTGAACGTGCTGATGAAAACACGCCAAGAACCGTTCCTCCTCAAGTTCTTCCAATTGCGCGAGTCTTTCTTCCAAAGCTTCAAGGTCCGGCATCCCTGTGAGTGCTGTTATTCGTAGACTAGGTACGATATATTCCATTGGCATGACAGTTCCACGCCATAAACTAACTGGAAAAGTGTTTGTCCTATCAGTTTCTTATACGTTGTTCTGTAAGCCCATAGAATTATAGGTACGTGCAGGTCCCAATCGCTTCGCTGCGCGTTGCACACTTTGGTCAGTGCAGTCTCCAATATTTTGTTGAATGCCTCTACTGTCCCATTAGCTTGTGGGTGATATGGTGTACTCTTCTGATGATATACTTGGAACTCTTCTGTTTGTGCGCTGATGGTTTCATTCAGGAAATGTGTTCTGCGATCAATCATTAAAATTTTGGGACAACCAAATTGGGTCAACACGTTTTCAAACAAAAACTTCGCAGCCGTAGCAGTCGTGCAGTATTTGACTGGATGCACCTCCACCCATCGTGTCAGGTACTCTATTGCGGTGATGATGTAGCGCATGCCCATCTTTCCCTGAGGTTTGATTGGTCCCACAAAGTCGATTGCCCATTTCTTGAATGGTTTTGGTGTCATTGATTTAATGGCATCTCGTCCCTCCGCGATGGTTTTCCAGTCCTTTGACATATATCGCAGGCCTTACAGTGTGCTTTTGAACCCTGGTGCAGGGTTGGCCACCACAACCCTGCGCGAAGAATATTTTTTGTGGTTGCTCATCCTGCATAGTGTCCTCTTGCAGTGCCCCCATGTGCTTCTGCGAGGATCTGACTTCGTTCAAATTTAGGTACGTATCTTCGCAATATCTCATCATTGCCCATTTTATATAGGTGCCCCGCGATGACAGAAAAATCCACCGTGCGCACCACCTATTCCTTCTTCTACTGGACAAAGTATTACTTCGGCGTGGTCCCTGTGGTTAGAAAGTGGATTATATCTTTGAAGTGTCCATCCACGACGCACACAACAAAATGTTGAGCGTCAGGTAGTCCCTCCTCCAAATTAGTGGGTTCCTCGCTTGTCTCAATGCGCGACAAGTGATCTGGTCCTGCGTTCAGGTGTCCTAGCTTTACTATGACCTCAAAGTTGTATTCCTGGAATAATAAGAGCCATATTCATATGCGCCCCCCAACACAGGCTTATTGACCATGTATTTTAGCTTGGAATGGTCGGTATACACCTTGAAATGTCCCCCTAGCAAATAGTGTTGGTATTTTTGGAGCGCATACACCATCGCCAACCCCTTGCGCTCAGTGCTGGAAGGGGACCATGGTTCAATATCATAAGATGTTAGATGGTCACTATATGAGAGGTCATAGGCATATAGTATGTTTAGGGTCATATTGTATGAGGGATTTATCTTTTTCAAGGTTAAATTACATCATTGTTTTAGTGTGCTTGGAAGTTAGTGTGTTAAGGGGCGATTTTGTCAAGGGTCATAAGGATCAAGAAGTATACAAGTGTCTTAGTGGTTGGAGGTGATTGTATCAAATACCACAAGGGTTAGGAGGTGTATTATCTACAAACTCATAATGGTTAGGGGTCTTCCTATGTTCAAGAGTCACAGTGTGTCAAAAATGTTTATGATAAGGACCATAATAGGTTACAAGAATCATTATATATGGGATCATAATGCCTATAATATGAATAGTATTTCCCATTCATCTAAAAATCACCCTTGAGTGATCTCAGTTAAATAATTATTGAAAAAAGGTATTACAGACTCATGTGTTGTGTGTGTCTATGTTATTTTATGCAACGGATCGATCAGATTGGAAAATACATAGACACTGGACAATGGAAAACAGCAAGAAAAACATAGTAAGCAAATACAAGAACACAACAAATTAATAAGGAGTTCACCCTATTCTCCAGGGCTACATCTCCGGTCCAGCTTTCAATGGCGGCCTTCTTTTATTGTGTCTTTAAAGCGGAGATTTACAATGAGGAGCTCAATTTGAGTCTCCTGAAACAGAATAATGTCTGGTAGGGTGGTTCTTGGATCCCCCAAGCCACTAGAGTGCACAGACTCTATCCTTACCAAATCTTGACCTCTCTAGTCTTTAATGGAAGGAGCCCAATGTGGTGCTCAATTCCCGACAGATCCTCTCAGGGATGGCTTGAACCTCTCAAGCTTTATGTCTGCTCGATGTTGCCTTAGGTCGGCTCGGCTCTCCGTTTCTGTTTCTTGCTTTACTGTCTTTTCTTTGCTCTCGCTTTTTATGTCTTCGTTTTTTTTTCTTCTCCGCCTGTCCATGAATTAAAGCCAGTTTGTCCCTGACAATTTGCTTCCTCTTCCACCCCTTCGGTTCGCCTGTTGTTGTTCATTTGGAGTTCCCTATCTCTACATCATCATCAACGGCTCACAGGGAGTGGCCACTTGTCCTCTTACGAACTGCGTCAGCCCTTCCTCGTCGGTTTGGTTTTTTCATTTACACTATGGAATGAGTCATCCACCATCTCAGCAGTCAAATCGGACTTCATAATTCTTTATGCCGCGGCTTAATCCCCTGTAAAATCTCGTTCCTCCAGTAGGTGCGATCTCCGCCGTCAAATCTGGAGCCCCCGAATCCTACGATATTCGCTCATTTCGCGCGGTTGACATGCTCGACCGTTAGTGTGCGATGAGCGGTAGTTTTCTCTCTCCTCCACTCGCCACGCGTCGGGAACTGAATGGAATCGCTCGTTTTTCTCCAAATCCGCTTTCCACCAAAGGATGCCCTCGATATACTACCGGTTTTGGAGCGCGGGTCTCGCCTTTCGCCTTAGCGCTTTCCCCACGGTTTTCCCGGCTTCCATGTGACTGAGTGCTCAGTGCCTTTCCTTCTCAAGGGGTTTTTCCTAGCCTCCTTTTCCCGATTCGGGCTTCCCAAGTGCCAGTTTTTCCTCCTGCATGATCTCCATGGGCCTTGGTTAGCGCGCTTTGACTGAGGTCCTCATTTTTCCTCGCTGGCTGCAAACTGCCACTGTCCAGAGGTCTTCCTGATCGCTCTGTGTTCATAATTCGAAGTCTGTCCTCTTTTGATACAATCATGGAACTTTGATCATTTTTCATGGATCCAATTCAGATCACGGCCTTCCCACTGAAAAAGATTTTGGTCCACCAAAATTTGGTTTTCAAGCATCGACTAAGTGAGGGTACAACTGTCTCACATGTCCAATCTCTATCCACTTTGTACTGCTCGGCTTTGAACCCTTGAGCCCAATCCTAAGGTACTCAACATCTCCCCTGCGCGTCATCCTCACCTTCCTATCCAGAACTATGTCTTCCTGCAATTCATTAAGATATTCAGGTAGCAGGTCGTCAATAGAAGGCAATTGACTCTGCTCTTCAGGATCTTCAATTAGTGAAGGTTCAAATAGCCTCAAGCAATCTGCATTTGCGACTGAGTATATGTGCATGTAAGCTGGTAGATCGACTTTAGCTTTTTACCTTCACCTTGCATCTTATCCTTGCTGATATACAGCCAGACTTGGTCACCAACTTGGAAACTATGCTCCATCTTATGCTTGTCATGCCTTGCCTTGTATTTGGCTTGGCTCTTTTCCAGTTGTTCCTGTACTGCCTGGTGGATCTCCTGGACTTGTTCAATGAACCTAGTTGCCCTATCCACATCACTGTGTCCCTCAACTGTGGTTTCTTTACCAAAGACAAAATCAAAAGGAGATCTTGGTGTGAAACCAAAACAGGTCTCAAAAGGAGATCTCTGTGTAGAAGAATGTTTTGCTCTGTTGTAAGCATGCTGCACATAACATAAATGTTCATCCCAAAGTTTAGGATTTTTGCTACAATATCCTCTGAGTAACTGGACCATTGTCCTGTTAACTACTTCTGTCTAGCCATCAATTTATGGATGAAAAGATGTGCTTTTCTTCAGTTTGGTGTCCATCAGTTCCCACAGACTTGACCAAAACTTCCCCACAAATCGGGTGTATCGATCAGATACAATGGAAGTGGGTAATCCAAAATGAACCCATACATGTTCAAAGAACAGTTTTGCAGTTTGTTCAACTGTAATCTATTTATTACAAGGTATCAAAATACACATTTTGTTGACCTATCTACAACAACATATAGATAATCATGACCTTTCCTAGATTTAGGCAGTCCTCCAACAAAATCCATGGAAACACTTTCCCAAGGGTGAGAAGGAACTAGTAATGAAGTGTACAAGCCTAGTTTTCTATTGCTGGGCTTGCTTTTAGCACACATAGTACACCCTCTTACATATTTAGAAACTGTCTCATTCATTTTTGGCCAATAACAAAATCTTTGCAGCTGTGCAACTGTTTTACTTACCCCAAAGTGACCTGATATCAGAGAAGTGTGTGCTTCTCTAATTATATTTACTCTCTCAGTTTGTGGAATGCATAACTTCCCTCAATGGTATAAGATTCGGTCCTTTACATGATAATCCAATTCTTCTACTCGTTTTCCTTGACTTGAAGTTGCATATACATCTTTAAAGTCTATATCTTGAGAATATTGTTCAATGTAGCTTTCATGTAGCACAAAATTATGCTTAAGTATAGTAGATGCATTTATAATGGGTCTAGATAACATGTCTGCAACTTTATTGTGTATGACCTTTTTATATCTGATGACTAAATGAAACTGTTGTAGAAAACACATCCATCTATAGTGTCTTGATTGCTGCAACTTAGTTTGGGAGTGTAGATATTGAAGTGGTTGATGATCAGTATGTATTACTATCTCTTTGCCCATTAAGTAATGTTTCCACTTTTTCACACTCTATACTAATGCATACAATTCTTTATCATATGTAGGATAGTTAACTACTGCAAGATTAAAAGTCTCAAAATGATAACATATGGGTACAGTGTTGTGTCAACACTATTCCCATGGCATAGTCACTAGCATCTGTTTGGATTTCAAATGGTCTTTGAAGATCAGGCAGTGCTAGTACAGGTGTTGTACTAATCTTTTCTTTCAAGGTGTCAAAGGCTTTCTGCTATTTGCCTCTCCACTGAAACACCTTGTTCAATCCTGTTAAAGCATGTAAGGGAGCTGCAATTGAGGAAAAGTTAGAAATGAACTTTCTCCAGTATTGTGCTGCTCCTAAGAAGCTTCTAACTTCTGTAGCAGATTTGGGTTTTGACCAGTTTACAATGATTGCCACCTTAGAGGGATCTATCTTCAATTCACCACCCCCTACTATATGACCCAAATAATTCAGAGATGTTTTGCCAATTCACATTTTGAGAGTTTGACATAAATTTTTTCTCTTTTCAAAACATCTAATGTCTGCTTAACACACTTTAAGTGTTCTTCCCATGTTTTGCTAAAAATCAGAATGTCATCCAGATACACAATAACAAAATCATCAAGAAAAGGTCTGAGTACATCATTCATTAATATCATGAAAGTAGCAGGAGCATTAGTTAAGCCAAAAGGCATAACCAGCCACTCATACAATCCCTGCTTTGTTTTGAAAGCAGTCTTCCATGCATCTTGTTCTGCAACTCTAACCTGATGGTATCCACTGTGCAAGTCTAGCTTGGAAAAATAAACAGCTTCTTTCAATTGATCTAGAAGATCATCTATGCGAGGAAGGGGATAACGATTTTTAATTTTTATCTTATTCAGTGCTCGGTAATCAATGCACATTCTCCACGAGCCATCTTTCTTTCTCACCAAAACGATTGGTGACCCACATGGTGATGTGCTAGGTCTGATGAACCCTTTCTCGAGCAACTCCTACACATGCTTCTTGATTTCATCATTCTCTAAAGCAGAAAACCTGTACATTCCAATGTTAGGCAAAGGAGCATCTTGCTTCAAAATAATATCATGTACTATTTCCTTTTTGGGTGGCAGACCTTTAGGTTCTTGAAACAAGATATCATACTCTGAAACAACCTTCTCTAAATCAGCTTGTTTTTTAGCATTACAACCCTCAAATACATTGGTTTTTTTAGGTTTCTTTTCCTTTACAACCATTAGTAAGAACTGTTTGCATGAATTTATCATTCTTTTCATCTGCCTTGAGTTTATGAGAGTATAATTATTCTTGAGCTTATGAGCTCTTACAAAGTATTCGATTCCATCTTCAACAAGTAGATACTTGTTCTCATCTCTATAGAAAATGGCTTTTATGTCATACAAGTAAGGACTTCCTAAAACAATTCCACATATATCCAAAGTAATTATGTCTAACTCAACCTCGTCTACAAATGCTGACCCAAAAGAAAACTTGAGTTTGCACTGTCTAGTCACTTGTAGTTGTGCTTTATCATTTAGCCATCCTAATGGATATGATTTCTTGTGAGGTGTAGTTACTAATCCCAACTTCTTTACAATTGCTTCAGAAATTAAATTTACTTGTGAGCCACTATCAAACAAAGTATCACTCTTTTGATGTTTGGAAATAACTCGAATATGGAAAATCTCATGTCCTTTTCTCTCATTTTTTTCATCAATAGTAGATTGTGCAGAATTAATAGTAGATGCTTCAGAATTCTATCCTTTTATACCTGTGGCTGCAATGGTTGTTTCATCTCCCGAGTCTAACCCCAAATCTTTCTGAATAGCTGCAGTAGTCTTCTTCTTCTTGCCCTCGAACTTCTTAGGTCTCAGCTCTGGATGCAAAATCCAACAATGCTCATCATCATTCCCATCCTTTCTACAGTGAGTGCATGCAGCCTTGCTCTTCTATGCAGTGTTAGCCTTCCTTGCTTTCCATTTCTGCTTTCTTTTCTCTTTATTCTTGCTTGCAGTGGGTTGGGATGATCCCCCAACTTCTGGATTTCCATTCTTTCCTCTAGCTTCTAGATGAGTAGCTTGTACAAATACCTCATCTATACTAGTGGGATTAAACATGAGGATGGTATGCCTCATGTAGCTGTGTAGACCACCAATGTACTTCAACAGAGTCTCTGGTGAGTCTAATGAGATTCCTAGAATCAATGCTCTCTTTCTAAATTCTTGAGTGTACCCTTGCACACTTTTCCCTTTCAACTGTTGAAGAGTTTGCCAACTGATCATGGCTTGTTACATGTAGGACAATGGATAGAACTGCTTTTTTATTGCAGAAACAAATTCACTCCGGACAGAGATGGTCTTACCATGCCTTTTCATGTCAGCTTGGATCCTACCTTCCCACCAAACTAAAGCAGTGCCTCCAAGGTGTAGGCTTGCCAGCTGAATCTTGCTCTTGTTTGAATCGATGTTCTGTACTCTGCAATAAACATCAATTTGTCTAATCCAATTGTCCAACTTTTCTGCATTCAACTCTCCATCATATATAGGTAGATCAAATTTAACATCTAGTGTGATCAAAGATGCTTTCTTTTTGTGTTCAGGGTTGTTAGGAGGTGTGAGAAAGTTTTCCTCTTTCCCTTTTCCTTTTGAGTGGTCATGGTAGTGAGACTCATCTTCTCCTTTGTCTTGCCTAAAGCCTAATGAATCTTCATCCTTATGTTTTCTAAAGTCCCTATACATTTCTTCTACCATAGACTTTATGGCTAGGAAACTATCTATGAATTGAGGGTTTGGCCCCATAGAACCTTCCTTTGACATTGTCTTCCGAGGATAGACTCTCCCAATTTTAGGATTAGTTTTGACCAACTCTCCTTCTCCTAATTTGAGCTTTGATCTAGTTAGCATTCAACAGCTAAACCAACACAAGCTTGCCTAACCTTAACAGCCTAAGTTCTGATACCACTTGATCTGAAAATCACCCTTGAGTGATCTCAGTTAAATAATTATTGAACAAAGGTATTACAGACTCATGTGTTGTGTGTGTCTATGTTATTTTAGGCAACGAATCGATCAAATTGCAAAATACACAGACACTGGACAATGGAAAACAACAAGAGAAACACAGTAAGCAAATACAAGAACACAACAAATTAATAAGGAGTTCACCCTATTCTCCAGGGCTACATCTCCGGTCCAGCTTTCAGTGGCGGCCTTCTTTTATTGTGTCTTTAAAGCAGATATTTACAATGAGGAGCTCAATTTGAGTCTCCTGAAACAGAATAATGTTTGGTAGGGTGGTTCTTGGATCCCCCAAGCCACTAGAGTGCACAGACTCTATCCTTACCAAATCTTGACCTCTCTAGTCTTTAATGGAAGGAGCCCAATGTGGTGCTTAATTCCCGACAGATCCTCTCAGGGATGGTTTGAACCTCTCAAGCTTTCTGTCTGCCTTAGGTTAGCTCGGTTCTCTGTTTCTGTTTCTTGCTTTACTGTCTTTTCTTTGCTCTCGCTTTTTCTGTCTTCATTTTTTTTTCTCCGTCTATCCATGGCTTAAAGCCAATTTGTCCCTAACTATTTGCTTCCTCTTCCACCCGTTTGATTCACCTGTTGTTGTTCGTTTGGAGTTCCCTATCTCTGCATCATCATCAACGGCTCACAGGGAGTGGCCACTTGTCCTCTTACGAACTGCGCCAGCTCTTCCTCGTCAGTTCGGTTATTTTCGGTTACGTTGTGGAATGAGTCATCCACCATCTCAGCTGTCAAATTGAACTTCAGAATTCTTTATGCCATGGCTTAATCCCCTATCAAATCTGGTTCCTCCAGCGGGCGCGATCTCCGCCATCAAATCTGGAGCCCCCAAATCCTACGATATTCGCTCATTTCGCGCGGTTGACTTGCTCGTGCGTTAGCATGCGATGAGCGGCGGTTTTCTCTCTCCTCCATACCATCAAATTGGATCTCTAGTGCTTCTACTCCCTATACAATCAAATTTTTCATATAATCTTCCCTACTTGTTGCATAATCAAATTATCCCATCCTACGCAATGAAATCAGTTGAATGGCTACATCTATATTGATAACCAAAACACACAGTTGTTTTAAATTATTTATAAATATCAGACATAAACATAGAATAAACAGAGCCAGGAAAGAGTACCAATAAATTTGTATCAATGTTTAAAATTTAAATTTTTTATCAATTTTTTTTCAATCTTCAATATTTTATATATAAGTTAGAAGAAACGATGAATACAGTGAATCGTTTCCTAAATAATACCTTCAGTACATTTCTGATTATGCTTTGTCTCTTTTAAAATATATTTTCATATTTATTTTTCTATCAAATCAGGCATGATATCAGTTTGATCATAGTTGAAGGGCAGATGGATGCTTAAGAATATGTTGTTGATATAATGGAAAAAGCATTATTATATTTACTAATTTACTTGGTTAATGCATGTGCTTTTGATAGTAGTTTAAAGTTGGATAAAAAATGATGTCGATTTTCGTATATTAATTATATTAATAAATATTAATGTGGTCATGCTAGTTTTATATTTGAAAATTTTAGTTTTTGAAAGATATTTTCTAAAAATATTTGAAGATTTTTCCATAACTTATTAATAAATGAATTTGGTAGCAATGTATATTTGTCATAATAATTAGTTTCACGAGAGTATTGACTAACAGATTGAAAATGTGTCTATCAATAGTTAATATGGAAATTGGTTTCAAATTTTTAAATGGTTTCATTTTTTTCTCCAAATCCATTTCAAAGTTTCTCAAAACATCATGTGAAATAAAGTGTTAGGTTGATTATTATATTGATGAGAGGTTAAAAATCCAAATTAATTGTTCTTGAAACAAGATGATTGAGAGAAAACATGTTGAAAGTCTCAATGTTGACATTTAAGATGGAAAACAAGTGTAGTCATATTATTGAAAGTGGAGTGTATTGTTTGCAGCTTCTACTATCTTGAAAACTTGAAAACGTCTAAATTACTATATAGATATATATATATATATATATATATATATATATAGATATATATATATATATATATTAGTTATAAAAATTATAATTATTGTATAAAACCACAGTTGTTACAAACACTTAAGGTGAAACGGATTTCAGGGATAAACTAAGTTGTGTTGCCGCCTTCTATCCTAAGCGCGCGCCTAAAGTCAGAGAAGATAAGGTCGTTTTCTATGCTAAGCTGTTAACAGGGAACATGAGGGTGGAAGATGGTCAAACAGAGTGATATCATTGATCTGGACCCCGAACCGGGGACATACTGTCGGTCTGGGGTTTGGAGGTAATGAACCAAAATATAGAACGGTATATTCATCCAGCTAGACGTTCAAGGAGGAAGAAAGGAGGTTTGGAAGCGGGTTGGAAGAAGAGCAAATCCCTAGGACTCTTGGAGGAAAGTTTAGGGTTGTCGTGTCTAGAAAGCTCGGAAGGGCAGCAATTGCAAGAGAGGTCGTCCTTTTCTGAGCACAGAGCAGCGGATAGCGAAGGTTTTCAAGTAAGTTACAACCCTCCTCGTTCTCTCAATCAATTTTACTCAGGCGGTTTAGAGGATATAGTAATCAGTTGTGGATTTAAAGGCCAAGAAGGTCGACGCACCTGCCTGGCGGAGGGGTTAGGGTCGGGAAAAGAGATTGGGTTGAGCCTGAATAAAACCCTTGCAGGCAGAAGCCCGCATACTAATGGAAGTAGAAGTTCCTTGTAGCAAAACCCATTTACAGGGGCGGGCATCACTGCCCTGTTAGAGATAGCGGAGGACTCGTTAGGTGGCCAGAAGGCGATTGGAGATAGGTTTGAGGAGAGTGGTAAAAGAGGAGGGGCCAAGCAGACCGACACTGGGAAGGAAACTATAATCGAAAGGGAAAGGTCGTCTGGTGGCAATGAATTTACCTCAGGGGTAGAAGAGACGAATCAAGTAGGCGAAAGGTTCTTCGAAGGGCTCAGAATATACAGGAAAGAGGGGCGTTCAGGAATGCTCCCGGCAGCAGCAGCCAATGTGGAAGCAAACATTCAAACCAGGGAGGGAGGGTTTCGACAGCGGCAGGCGGGGGGAGAAAAGGAAAAAGCATAAAATAATCAAGAAAAGTGAGACTGTAGCTAACTTGGTCCTGGGAATGGATGTCCAAATCGACGAGGCCATGGAGGTCGCTGAACTAACCTTGGTAGGAAGGGCAAGAGGAAAGAAATACTCTGCCAGCTATATTCAAGAATGGACCACAAAAAACTGGCAGGAAGCACTGGACTTAGATTTTGTGGTCACTACACTGGCGAAAGGTTGGTTCATGGTCAAGTTCGGGAAGAGAGAATCAGCGGAATGGGTCATGGTGAGGAATTGGTGTTTCAAGAGATACCTGATTTTCTTTAAGAAATGGAACCCCATGTTTGATGCACAGAGGCAAAGAGTAGACGAATCACCTGCGTGGGTACGCATGTCAGGACTTTTGTCATTTCTCTGGCTCGAATCAGTATTCAAGGCCATTGGCAATCACCTAGGGAAATTCATGGAAGCAGATATGTTGTTACGACAAACAAGAGATCAAAGGGATGGCCCGTATATTGGTAAGCTTAAACCCCCGTGAAGGTTTGGCAGAGGAAATAAATTTACAATACAAGGATTTCACTTATACTCAAATGTTAGATTATGAACACCTGTCATTCAGAGGTCACAGGTGTCATAAATATGGACACCTGGCAAAAGAATGTCTGATGGGTTTCAGGCAAAGAAGAAAGCAGAGGAAGGAAAAGGGAGGGAAAATAGCAAAGGAGGAAAACAAGGGGGAAAGACGAATAAGGGATCGGGGGATGATCATATGGATATTGATAAGCCTCAGGTACCGTGGAGAACATGGAAGTGCAGGAAGAAGATCATCCAGTAATTCATCATATTCAGTAGGAGAAGGAGACAAGTCCGGAACCAACAACAGTGGAGGTCGGGAGCCTTACTCATCCAAAAGAGGGTATGGTTCTGGTTTCTACTACTCATAATTCTCTTGTTCATTTTTTTGTTCTTCCTACATCAGTGTTTGGCCCCTCCAGGCCTCGGAATCTTGTATTTCCCTTTTCAAACATGGCTAATGAACAACCGGATAGTATTATTACATCAATCCCTGATTTAGATCTACACTGGAAGACTGGGAAGGGTGAGGAAGTCACGAACTTTGTTGATACCCATGTTGTTAAACCCTTCTACAATCTTAGACCCCGCAAGAAAAAACCTCTTCCTTGGGAGGCTGTAGGAGGGCTTGGAATGCAGAATATCCAAGAACGGAACCAGAAGGCTAGAGGGAGGAAATCAAACTTGTCTAAGGCTCAATTGCGAACCAAATTGGACATTGCGGATGGGAAGCAAATGTCCATCTTCGGGGTGCTTAGAGCAGTGCAAAACCCCCAGAGGTAATCCAATAATTATGCTATCCCTGAATTGTAGGGGTTTAGCCAGTGGTCCCAAAAAACTGGCTCTAAAGGAGGTGATTCGCAATTACAACCCAGACATTCTACTTTTACAAGAAACTTTGGGTACTGGAACTGAAGTATCAAAAACTTTGTCTAAACTAATGCCTGGATGGCACATTCAAGCCTTGGATGCCAAAGGTCGTTTAGAGGGGCTAGCATTGGGTGTAAAAGAAGGTAAATTAAGAGTTCTGAATGCTTGGGGGCTGGACCAGGTGATCGGAATAGAAGTTTACTCCTTAGAGCTCTGCACAAACCTGTTGATTCTCAATATTTATGGGCCATGTCACAGAGTCCACTTTTGGAATAATCTATGCTCAAAGTCCATCATGGATAACTCGAACCTGGTGATTGGGGGAAACCTAAATTTTTCCCTGGGTATTGCTGAAACCATGGGTCCCTCAGCACGAGCAGATCTGCTCTCAGATTTTTTTTCTCAAAAATCATTAGAGAGAATAAGTTGCTAGATATTAATCTGCTAAAACTGAGACCAACCTGGAGGAATAGGAGAACAGGGGAAGATCGAGTGGCCAAAAGACTAGATCGGTTTCTCCTGAGAGAGGAGGTAGCGGAAAAGATCCCTGTGTTCCGTCAGTAGGTAGGGGAGGGAGGTGATTCTAATCATCTACTCGTCTTGCTCAAATTAAAAGGGCCTCCCAGAAAGCTGGCATCTCCTTTCAAATTCAATCCAGCTTGGCTAGTGGAGGATTCATATAACACCCTCTTTAAAAAAACTTGGAGACCTGTGAGGCCAAGTGAGAATGGGGACAAAGCTTTCCACTTTATGGAGAACCTAAAACGCCTTAAGAAGACTACGATTGAATGGGCCAGAGATAAGAAATTGAAAGAGGATGAAAATTTAATTCAAATATGTGTGGATCTCGATGAACTCGAATGTCTGAAAGCTAATGGATACGGGACAACTGAAAAAAGGGATAGGATCAAGTCGCTGGAAACCCAAAGGAGAAAAATCCTTTTAGCAAGAGAAGAACACTGGTGCTTGAAAAGTAGGGCCATCTGGTTAAGGGCTGGGGACGAAAACACTAAATTTTTCCAAAATTATGCAAAAGGAAGGAAAAATGCAAATACCATTTGGTCATTAAAATCAGAGGATGGAAGGCAGGCAAACTCATTTGAGGAATTATCCACAATGGAAATAAGACACTTTAAAAATATTTTTAAAACACCTTTGGAAGTGTCGTTAGCAGAGGTGATCCGAACAGATCAGGCCTTCCCTCGCTATGTGGATGAGGAGGATTCTGAAGAGCTCATGGGGGAAGTCACAAGAGGGGAGGTCGAAGGAATCATAAAAACAATGCCAAAGGACAAGAGTCCAGGTCCAGATGGTTGGACAGTGGCGCGGTTTCAACACTTTTTTGAGACTATAGGCAGTGAATTAACTGATGTGGTTGAAGAGTCCAGGAGAAAAGGTGCAATTTTTGAACCCTTTAATGCCACTTTCATAGCCCTTATTCCAAAGAAGGAAGAAACATCCTCTTTTGAGGATTTTAGACCGATTTCTTTGTGCAATTGTATCGACAAAATTATAGCAAAGGTGATTGCTGTCAGATTGAAGCCACTGCTTTCAAGGCATATTTCAAAAGAACAATTTGGATTCCTGGATGGAAGACAGATTCATGAAGCGATAGCAGTGGCTCAGGAAACTATTCATAGCATAAAAGTAAAAAAAAGCAAAGGAGCAGTAGTGAAAATTGATCTCTCTAAAGCTTATGACAGAATCAATTGGATGTACCTTTGAATTCTTCTAACTCACCTGGGATTTCAAGTGGACTTCAAAAAATGGGTCATGGGGTGCTTGAACAATGTGAGCTTTGCGGTGTTAGCGACATCCTCCTTTTTTCAAGGTCAAAGAGGGCTAAGACAAGGCTGCCCCTTATCTCCTCTCCTTTTCCTCCTAGCAGCAAAAGGATAAGGAAAGGAGATATCCAAGGAGTTGAAGTGGCAGTCAACCTATATATAACTCATTTATTTCTTGTGGATGACATCCTTCTCTTCAGCAATGGAAGGAGTGAAACAAAGGAGTTAAAAAAGATATTGGAACTTTTCCTCAAGGCGACAAGCATGCTCATCAATAAGGAGAAATCATCATTAATCCTAGAAGGATTTAATAGAATGGAATCTAAGTATATAGCAGAAGAATTTCCCCCTGAAAATCGGAAGTTGGAGGATAGTTTCAAGTACCTAGGATTCTTCCTCAGGCTACACTCATATAGGAAACAATATTGGTTCTGGTTGATGGCAAAACTAGAATCCAGGATTAATCATTGGAGTTTCAAATGGTTGTCCAGAGAAGGAACACTAACACTCATTAAATCAGTCCTATTGACCATTCCAGTGTACTAGGCAACACTTACATGGGTTCCAAAAGGAATTCTAGAAAGGATCAGACGAGTATGCAATCGTTTCCTTTGGGTTGGTTCGAAGGAGGAATTGGTGTTGCCCTGGGTGGCCTGGGATAAGGTGGCAAGACCAAAGGAATGGGGAGGATGGGGAATAAAAGAGTTACCATCCTTTGGACCGTCTATAGCAACAAAACTAGGATGGAGATTAATAAAGATGGAAAACCTGTGGACTATAATGGTCAAACAAAAGTACATTGATCCCATTCCTTTAGATAATTGGATCAAGATGCCAAATAAGAAGAGAGGGAATGCATTAGTGGTGTGGAAAGCTACCACAAATGCCTTCATTATCATACAACAGGGCCTCTATTG
Organism: Pinus tabuliformis; assembly: GCA_031772625.1. Lineage (NCBI taxonomy): Eukaryota > Viridiplantae > Streptophyta > Pinopsida > Pinales > Pinaceae > Pinus > Pinus tabuliformis. The sequence goes on from CM062813.1 coordinate 583,385,675, forward strand.
GAAAATCAAAAATGGAGAACAAGTTAGGATAGGAAAGGATCCATGGGTGGGGTGCAACGATGGATTTTCACTAACTCCGGGCCTTATAAACCAGCTAGTCTCAAGAGGCATCCAACATATAGGCCAGATCAGAAAAAAATGGTCATTCCACGATATGGGGCCAAGCCTAGTTATCTGGGACTAACCTAAATCTCAATCAACAATGGAGGGAGGAGTGGCAAAACTTCACCAAGGAACTAACCAGGTCAAATGCCAGGCTTAGAGATAGACCAGATCAGCGAGCCTGGGCACATGCCCCCACGAGCTCCTATTCTCCTAAACAAGGCTATAAATTTCTCATGTTAAGAAAGCGGTGGGGGAATCGAGAATGATGGGTGAGCCTCATCTGGAAGCTGCATTGCCCAACAAAAGCACGAATATTCTTCTAGTGCATACTAAGGAATAAAGTGCCAACCGGGGACATATTACAGAGGAGATACAAGTCGGGCCCAGGAAGGTGTGCCTTATGTAAAAATGACATAGAAACGATCCACCATCTCTTCCTAAGATGCTCATTCACAAAGGAGGTGTGGATGGAATCAAGGAGATTGATTCAAACTAGGATGAACTGGGAAGGGGAAAACCTATCAAAAGTATGGAATAAATGGTGGAAGGATTATCCAGAAGGCAATATGAAAAATATACCCCTAATCATAGCCTGGGGTATCTGGTTGGCCCGCAACAACAATATTTTCAAAGACCAAACTCCCTCTGCAGGACACATTGTTGTAGGATGCACTGCAATTTATTCAAGTATTCCTAAGCCAATTCGGGATACAAACCCACGAATCGTAAGAGAGGAACAAATAAGAGAAGGAACTTCGTGGGCCTATTTTGATGAGGCCTCAGATCAAAATAATAAATGTGGGGCAAGATTGGTGATACATCTAAATGACCACAGGAGCCTAAAAGCCTTTGTTGGATTGGGGAATGGAACCAACAATTACGCAAAACTTCTTGCTTTAAAACTACTCCTTTGTTGGCTTACTCACCTAGGCATTCACTCAGTTCAGATCTTCAGGGATTCGACGAATATTATTAAATGGTTCAATGACGAGAGAAGATGCCAGAATTACATTATATCTCCTTTGTTAGAAGAAGCAAAATACTTAAAATCTATTTTTAATGATTTTTCACTGTCATATCTACAGGGAACGCAATAGTACAGCAGACCAGCTTTCTAAAGCGGATCTACAACAAGATTTGGACAATTGGAGGATAGAGGAAGCTGAACTGGATGAGATCCGTGTGTCGAATCAGCCACCATTTTGAGAATCTTGCCACACAGACTCTTGGCTTCGGCCTATGATACTTTCATTATTGTTTAATTGTTTAGTTTTTATAGTTTTAAGCAGCGACCAAACTTATTATCATGTTAATTCCAGTTCTAGAAAACAACAACAACATGGTTAAATACATTGTCAAACTGTAAGCTAAACTTATTCCTGTTTGGGCTGTTTTCCTCTATGAGGAGGCCCGGGAATGGCTCAGGGCTTACTTTTGGTACTTTGGTTTTATCAATTATCAATTTATGATGCTCTTTTTTGGGGCACAGTTACTGAAAGCTAACCATATCCTATTTGGGTTGTTTTCCTCATTGAGGAGGCCCGAGATAATGATTTCAATGATCTTGTTTTAGCAAAAATGAGATGGTAGAGTTAGAAGACACTCAAACTTACCATTTCAAAACAACTCTATGCTTTGAACAAAGTCATACAGTTTATTGAACGCTTAAATGCATATACTATGTACCTTAATAAAAAGTTCGATTTTTTCATTGGATAAAAAACAACCACTTAAAAGTACAATAAAATTCACCACTCCATAGAACCCAAAAACGCGATTGAGCATGAGTATGACTAAACATGAGCTTGAACAAGAGCAATAAAGACTCAACGGAGAGTTTTGTAAACTCAAGTTATCTTGTGAGATGCAAGAGAAAATGCTCACAACAATTTAATAGAAAACAGTACAAAGCAAATTGGTAAGACAAGCAAAGCATCAATTACTTTGAATCTCGAACCAAGTAACATATATTCAACCTAGGCAAAAACATATTCAAAATTGCTTAAAATGATTTAAAAACCAAACAAAAAAAACAAAAAAAAAACACTACAAATATTCAAAGAGAATATTATAAATGATGTACCCCATAATGTGCATTTTAATTTTATCATGGTTAAACACATCAAAATATTGGAATGTTCACTCCAAAGGTTGAGAATTAAAACAAGTGGAACCTAATGTGTTATATGTTATGTATATTAATGAAAAAATTACTCACAGAAGTGATAATAAAAAAGTAACTTGCCAAAGTGCCAAAAATGTCATTAAAAAATAAATTATAAATGAATAAATTGGAAAATTGCATAATGAAATCAAGAATTTGACTATCGAATTCCATCCCTAATGGCCAAAAAAAATATCATTTTCAACCTACCCTTTTTGCCGAACATGTTTGTTAAGACCAACACAATTCCATTTTCATCAAATCTTTCCCTTGAGAATTTGTTAAAACCTATAAAGACAAGGTTATAATTTAGGTTGACAATAAGATATTTAAGGTGCATATTTCAGTTATATAACATTAAGACACATCTTATAAAAGAAAAATGTTACAACACTTCACTAATGAGATCATAATAACCGATCGGTTTCGCATGATACTCATGGAAATTTGTTATTACGCCGTAAGGCGTTCCCTCTGAGAAAGACATCCCTAAAATGTGACGTGTGCGATCCTGAGCCATTGATTATGTGTGTTAGATGATTGGAGTGTTTTCTGCCATTGGTTTAATCTGTTTTTTCCATAGAAAAATGGTTTTTTCCATGGTAATGGCCAATGAAAGGCCAGGCCTGGCCTGCTGGCGACTGCTTGCTGGCGATGAGACTCTTCTGCTGGCGATGAGACTCTTCACAGAGACTCTTCATGTCTTTCTTCCCTGCATGCGTAGCCTTGTGCTGTTATATCAATATTTGTACAAATGTTAATACCCTGTATCGATGATCCAATATAGATCCAGACTCTGTGATCCATCTTGACAAAGTGTGCGAGCAAGTTCTGTGACTCTTTTATATAAGATCCGTGCGAACTCAGTGTCTCCTTTACTACAAGCCTTCTATAGCATCTAATTTATGCGATTCCTGAGGCACACAACTCCTGTAGATTGGTGCAAAATTCTAAGGATCATATTCCTTTGAAGTGGACGATTACTCGAGAATTGTCAACATTTTACATAAGAGGTAGCAATATCACTCCCGTTCACCAGAACAAAACGGAATTGTTTTTTTTTTAATATTTATGAAAATTGATTGTTGGCATTACTGTAGATAGAGCGGGATCAAAGAACATTTAAAACCGGGTATAAAGGGAAATTTTTGTTGTTTTATTACATTTAGATTCATTACAGAATTCAAAATAAAAAGCTCAATTGGAATTTTTTTGGTTAAGTGATGAAAACATTGTGATTTTAATGTTGGGATTGAAATCTTCATTGAAAACAGGGTATAAAGGAAAACTTTTGCTGTGTTATCACATTTAGATTCATTACAGAATTCAAAGTAAAAAGCCCAATTGGAATTTTTTTGGTTACGGGATGAAAACATTGTGATTTTAATGTTGGGATTGAAATCTACATTGAAAACAGGGTATAAAGGAAAAAATTTGTTGTTTTATTACATTTAGATTCATTACAGAATTCAAAGTAAAAAGCCCAATTGAAGTTTTTTTGGTTACGTGATGAAAACATTGTGATTTTAATGTTGGGATTGAAATCTACATGAACAGTTTGTTAGTCCCTTAAATTCCTGAAGTTTCACATCTTCAGACCACGTGCCTTAAGTTTCATTATGATCCCCCATTTACCACATCAATATGTTGATGGCTTAACATGTAATCTATGAAGGCAGAGAATTGGATCCCCTTTCAGTAATATAAATATCAGGTTTTTCTAAAACAAACTGTGTATGATAAAGACTACAAGTTTGATATATCTTGGAAAGATTCTAATTGTAAAAGATGAAAGACTTCAGTATTGACGGTTTGATTTCTCTGAAAAAAGTTATGTTTGGGTATATTTGGACTGAAACTGGCTTGAAATTTTCCTCCTTGTCCTAGGAAATGTTGAGATTTTGGTGACATGAAAACAAACCCTCCTGGAGGTTTGGAAATAACTGAACGAAGAAATGTTTGTACTGCCAGGTTGGCTGTCTCGGATACGAAGAGTTGGAGAGAGGCTTTCAAAACATTAGTACTTTTGGAGTACCTGTTAACACATGGTCCAGAGAGTTTTGCAGCAGACTTTCGAAGTGAAAAGGATGTTCTTCACCAACTCACTCATTTTGAGCATGTGGATGAGCTAGGGTATTTCTATATATTATCATTGTTTTTCTAAAATTAGCTGGTAATCCTATTCAGGTTATATTTATAGATCCAATTCAACGCAGAGATACTTTACAAATTACCATATATACATTAGAATATTTCCATGAATTATATAATTTTGGCTAATGTTATAAATTTCTGAATATAGATTTTATCAAATCAAATCATCATTTGGAGGATACTATCTGTGAAAATCAAGGCATGATATTATTGCAGAGAGATAACCCACAAAAAATAGAAAAGTTAAGGACATAGCTCATAGGATTTACACCACAGTATAGTATAGCAATGAATGAGAATGATCCGATCCGAATATAGCTTGGTAGTTGGTAGTGTAAAACATAAGCAAAATATAGTGAACTCAATTTCGAACTCGGGTGCTTCAATCTAATTGTCTGGCTTGACTACCATGTAGTTGGTAGTGTAAAACATAAGCGAAATAGAGTGAACTCAATTTCGAACTGGGGTGCTTCAATCTAATTGTCTGGCTTGACTACCATTTTAGCCATGTCAAGCGATGTGCCAACACCACCGAGCTTTTTTATTCTTAATTGCTTTCAGTAATGGATGAAAATAGTTGCTTTTGGTAATGGATGGAATTTTATATGATTTTTTTGGGGTTTTCAGTTTTTCTCTTATACACTCCCCTATTTTTGTTGTGCAGCTAACTTTCAACTTTCGCCATTTGCATTGCACCACAAGAACACAATTATGACCTAAAATCATCTTTTACAAGTAATGCTCTTATTACCGAGTATCGACTTATGCTTGCAGGTTGCAACAGGCTAAATGCTTTATCCAATGTTCAATTCTACTTTGGCTTCAAAGCACTCCTTATCCACTCTGTTTCTGTATAAAATTGTGTGAGTAATTCAACTTCAAATACGAAAACTCCAAACCTCTGTCTCTACTCCAAACCCCTGTCTTTTCTACTTTACATATTGTTCTTGTTTGTTACTTGTATTTATTGTTCTGGTTTGTTACTTCTACTTGCAAAGCAATTCCAAACACTGTTACTTTACTTCTTACTTCTACTTGCAAAGCGAAACACTGTTACTTTACTTCTACTTGCAAAGCGATTCCAAACACTGTTACTTGTATATATTGTTCTGGTTTGTTACTTATACTTGGTTTGTTACTTCTACTTGGAAAGCGATTCCAAACACCAAAACTTCAAGGGTGTTCGGAGTACACACTTCGTTTTGATTTTCGTTTTGATTTTGGGTAATATGACTAGATTACCAGTACAGTGCCTGAAATTTATGATTGAGGATACACACTATTGTCTTCGACATTTCATCTTCATTAGCAGTTTGATTATATTTCATACTGACCTGATATAATTCAGAGCGTGAACATACAATGATACGGACCTCAAGTGCTATTCAAATTTAGTTAGTCCTTCACAAGGCTAGATTCATTTGAAACGTTATTCAAATTTAGCTAGTCCTTGACAAGGCTAGATTCATTTGAAGCATTTTTATGATTAGACTAATGGCTACATCACACAGGTCGATAAGTTAATTTAGACTGGAATAATCTGTACTTATTAGAAATTTAAAAAGCAGGATATGTGACAGAAGCCTTTTCCAGCTGCTATGTTAGAAAGAAAATCTCTTGCATATTATGCACAGTCACCTCGACATATGCTCATTCTTTATCTCAGTGAATTTATATAATCTCATACTATCAACCAAACTGTTTTGGTGATTTCCAAATGTTTTTAAATCATTCCCCCAGATAATCCCCAGAACAAAAGGGGTTTTTCACCTTGTTAATTAATTTTTTACCTCTTCATTCATAAGGGTCATTATATTGTATTTGTATTGAGTTGGGGATGTAGAGTAAAGTTTGAATATTGGGGTGGGGATGTGGAGTAGGAAGGTTTATGGATATTTCGGGTATAAAAAGACATAAGCAGGTATTTGGGTTTGTAGTTATTGGGGTGGGGATGTGGAGTAGGGATGTTTATACGTATCGGGGGTAAAAAAGGACATATAGTAGGTGTTGGGGTGGGGATGTGGAGTAGGGAGGTTTGTAGGTATTGGGGTGGGGATGTGGAGTAGGGAGGTTTGTAAATATTTGGGGGCATAAAAAGACACATGGCAGGAATTGCAGTTGTAGTTATTGGAGTGGGGGTGTGGAGTGGAATGATTTATACTTATTGGGGCATATATTAAAAACAACTTTGGCGTGGTGGCTTAAATACAATCTATTTTAATATTAATTTGAGTGGGCAATATTTATTTTAATATTAATTTGAGTGGGTAATATTAACTTGAGTGGGCTTAATGGTTAAGAGCATATGTTTCATCTAATCGGTTACAAGTTCAAAATCAGAGGAGTTTGCTTAAATACAATCTATTTTAATATTAATTTGAGTGGGCAATATTAACTTGAGTGGGCTTAATGGTTAAGAGCATATTTTCAATCTACTCAGTTACAGGTTCAAAATCAGAGGAGTTCTAATCTATGCCTTCATAGACTTAGCAGTCAAATCGCTCTTCTGAAATGGGTCCCTTGTCCCACAAACAAGGGGGTCTCATATACTAATTTGGTGTTCGGCTTGGTCGTGACTTTAAAATTGGATAATAATAATATTACATTTTCCGGGCAATTGAAGAAAGTCCTTTGCTGTAAGGCTTACACAATTCAATAATAATTGTCTTTAATTAAAATTGGATAATAATAATAATACATTTTCCGGGCAATTGAAGAAAGTACCTTGCTTTTAAGGCTTACACAATCCAATAATAATTGTCTTTAATTAAAATTGGATAATAATAATAATAATAATATTACATTGTCCGGGCAATTGAAAAAAGTCCCTTACTATAAGGCTTACACAATCCAATGATGATAGTCTTTAATAAAAATAATATTACATTTTCCGGGCAATTGAAGAAAGTGCCTTGTTGTAATGCTTACACAATCCAATGATAACAGCCTTTCACTGCCTAACTGCTCAGAAAAAATTTAAAAATTCTCTTTCCACTAGGAATAAGATGTTTTTCTCCAAATCCTGCTGCAAATGGGCGAAATCGTGCGAATAAACATTCTACAGTCGTATAGACAAATGAAATTGTTCCAGGAGATGCAATTAATCAATGAAATTGTTCCAAGAGATGCAATTAATCGTGCGAATAAACATTCTACAGTCGTACAGACAAATGAAATTGTTCCACGAGATGAATTGCAGAAACGCAAAGTTGTTGCATTGAATACCCCAAATTGTTATCTCACATATGTTCACTGTTGTTCCATGCTTTTCTTTTAAAAAAAATGTATGTATATATATAAATAAAACATTCAGATCAATCCTAGAAATCAAGCAAGTGAAATATTAGTCTGCCTATTGTTGGTCTAAATCAATCAATCCAAATTTTATTTAATCGTGTGTCAGTGAAGAGTGGCAGGCTGAATAAAAAGTTTATCATTCTGAATCGAAGTTAAGAGTACGAAATAAACAAATTTGAATTTAGCCCTGAACATATGATGCTGATTACCCTCCGATTCATAGAGTTTTCATGTCATCTCCATGCTTCCTCGTCCTGTTTATTAATCCTTTTTAACTTTCTCATGCAGGTTTGATTGGGGCCAGAGTATCCAAAGAAAAGCAGAGAGAATCCTAGAACTTCTTAACCAAAAGAAACTGCTGAAAGAAGAGCGCGATCGCGCTCGGAGAGTTTCGCGTGGAATAACGGGATCCGGAAGCTTTTCTTCAAGAGCAGCCTCTTCACCTGCTTTTGAAAGTTTCGAATCAACTTTCAATGATATACCAGAGGGAGCATCACATGAAGAGGGACTTAACGAGACTACACAAATGAAAACCAAGAAGTATGATATATCAAAGGATGAGGGGGCATCATATGAAGAGGAAGTTAATGAGACTACACGAATGAAAACCAAGAACTATGAGAATGACATCAAAATATATTCAAAGGGATATTCTAGCCCTGGAATTTCAACCAACATTACTGGTCAAGATGAAGAGTTAAGTTCTGGAAAAGTATATACAAACAATATTGGCCCAACATCTGATCATGTGGGAAGTTCTGAAACTAAAAATATTAATAATCCATATCATTCCAACACTGAATGGCAACCATTTCAAGGAAGAAAGTTGTTTACATCTACTAGCCATGATTTTAGAAAGCCTGATGTTGTTAACTTGATGAGTGATCAAGATAAGGACCAAATTCCAGTCCAAGCTAATGGTAACCCTCCCCAGACTAATACTTCTGATAGATTTCATGCATATGGTTATAGGCTTCAAAGTGAGTCCTCTGTGAATTGCAGCAAAGGTAAGCAGGATAGCAGCCCCACAGCTTGTAGTGGCAGTGAAATTGATCCATTTGATGATAGTGATAATGACACAGCAACTCAATGTTTGCTACCAGACAAACATAAAAGGTGTCCAACTAGTATTTGGGATTTTCATGATTCTGCTGGCTTAGCAATCAAGATCTAGTGCTCCTTTACAATATAAAACAAAAATGTATATGCTGCCTACAATAATTGTTAATATATCAGTATGTATTTTGCTTCTGCTCTATCTTTCATCTTTAGATTATCCAAATATTTGTATGCTTGACCAATGCTTGCTCTATCTTTCATCTTTAGATTATCCAAATGTTTGTCATCCAAATGTTTGTATGCTTGACCAATGCTTGTAAAGTTTATGTGCTTAACCTAATGGTTTATTCGTTGTTCGTCTCAGTAAAGATCTTTCTGATAAAGATACATATTGTTTTCCCTTTCTTTCTTTGGAATGAATTGAAAATTTAAATCATGATTCATTTTTTTAATTATTATAAAATTTGTTTATTTCTTTATATACTTTTCAAGCATTTTCTGTTAATTGATTTGATACATCCCAAAAGTTTGACAAAAATGCCCATCGCTGGCTAGCATTTTCTGTTAATTGACTTGGTACATTCCAAAAGTTTGACAGAAATGCCTATCGCTGGCTAACATTTTCTGCTAATTGACTTAGCACATTCCAAAAAGTTTGACAAAAATGCCCATCGCTAGAGTGTACATTCTTTGCATGTAGTATCATTGCAAAACTCTATGATACCATCTTAATTCCAGTCTTAGCACTTTAAACCTTTTCATACCATTTTCATTACATCCCACCATTTTCATTACATTTTTATCGCTTTAAACATTACATCCACAGATAAACTCCATTAACATCACCCGTCTTAATATTAATAAGTTGCCACAGATATTATTCCATTAGCATCACCCATCTTAATATTCATAAGTTGCAACATGAATATGTAGGGTAAAGTTGTAAGTTTGTTTGTGGAGTAGGCAAAGATTGGGATTTATGGTAAATAGTTTCAATTATGTTTTAGAAAAAAATCTAGATTTGTATTATTGTAAATTTGTAAATAGTTTTAATTACGCCGTAAGGCGTTCCCTCTGAGAAATACATCCCTAAAATGTGACGTGTGCGATCTTGAGCCATTGATTATGTGTGTTAGATGATTGGAGTGTTTTCTGTCGTTCGTTTAATCTGTTTTTTTCATAGAAAAATGGTTTTTTCCATGGTAATGGGCCATGAAAGGCCAGGCCTGGCCTGCTGGCGATGAGACTCTTCACAGAGACTCTTCATGTCTTTCTTCCCTGCATGCGTAGCCTTGTGTTGTTATATCAATATTTGTACAAACGTTAATACCCTGTATCGATGATCCAATATGGATCTAGACTCTGTGATCCATCTTGACAAAGTGTGCGAGCAAGTTTTGTGACTCTTTTATATAAGATCTGTGTGAACTCAGTGTCTCCTTTACTACAAGCCTTCTATAGCATCTAATTTATGCGATTCCTGAGGCACACAACTCCTGTAGATTGGTGCAAAATTCTAAGGATCATATTCCTGAGTTGCAAGGTATCAAAATTCTATGTGTGCGATGTGGAATAACATGAAGGTTAAGGCCATAATCTATAAGGAATGATGCGAAGCTGAGGATCTATGTGAATAAAGAAGCTGTGAAAGAAGGACGATGATCTTAGTTATGTGATCTGAATTTCTCTGTGGTAAGGTCCTAGCTCCATGTGGCATTATATCTTTTTATCTTAAGTCGAGTCCGATAGCGATTCATGCATTATATCTCTTTAATACTCACTCGAACATTCGAAGGAGTAATAACTCTAGATGAGAGCCGAAGCTGTCATGAAATGTGAATCTCTATGGAAATATCCGTGATCCAAATTGAAGAAGGAAGGCCTCTGTTCTCCTTTTGTGACTTGACTAAACTCCTTTGAAAGGTTTAATTCAATTTCTTTCCAAGTCTCTATGGCAATACAAGCCTCTATTGCACTCCTCTTTGGAAGCACTCCTCTTCTGCTCACAGAGCAGAATTTTGCTTCTAGACCTGGCAATCCCAAGATTAGGATTCACATGGCGATATTTACGTGTTGGATTTTCCATTGCTCCTGGCAAAGGAGTTGATTCTAAAGTGTACAGGGCAATTGTAACAAAATGACATGAAATTCTTTTACAATCCATTGAGCTTCATCTTATTCTTTTCTCTCAGTGTTAATTATAATTATAATGAGCGAGCACGAGGAGGTCCCTGAATTGACCGAGTTGCCTGACGATTTAAACTACAAAATACTGGTGTGGCTTCCAGTGGAATATATTTGTAGATTTCACAGGGTATGCACGGAGTGGAATGCTCTCCTTTCGTCAACCAAATTCATAAGTAAATGGGGAGAAGCGGCCCCCAACAATATGCCATGGCTAGTTCTGCAAAATTCCCAATCCAAAATGCCTAATTGTTTGCTTTTCTGCGGAGGTCCCTGAATTGACCAAGTTGCCTGACGGTTTAAACTACAAAATACTGGTGTGGCTTCCAGTGGAATGTGTTTGTAGAATTTGCAGTGTATGCAAGGAGTGGAATGCTCTCCTTTCGTCAACAAAATCTCTTTATCTCTATGATCTCTTTTTCTTTGTTTCTGGTTATCTATAAGATTTCTCCTGTACACGGTTGAATAGATTCCGCAACATGTATTTTTCTTTGTTTTTGGTTATTTGTGAAATTGCTCTTGTACATCGTTGAATAGATGCAGCAACAGATCTTGTAACCTGTGGGTATGGATTTTCAGAAATATTTAAAGGTTTAAGAAATGAATTTAACGTTTGACCATTCTTAGTAATCCAGTGATACGGTGTTGATAGAATCTGGAAAATGGTTAAGGGGAAGCCATGATAGAATCTTGAAAGTGGTTAAGACTAAGGCATAATTCTTTCGAGAACTTAAATTATTTCCCATTCCCAAATTATAATGATTATATATATATATATATCTCTATATATATATATATATATTGTTGTATGCCAGAGGAATCTGATAGTTCACCTTACAGGTAGCTATTAGTGAACTTCTAGGTTTACCCAGTCAAGAAGGATTTGGGTTTCTCTGTTTTCTCAAAACTCACATTAACTCCATCACCAATTATCATGATAATATCTTTATTATTATCATATCTTTGAAATATTAAGACATGTGTTGGAACTTCCTCCCTTGGCTCGTTGGGCTTGATTTGATCGAGTAATAAAAATACACAAAACTGGTTGGCATTTGCCATTTTGGCCACTTGAACTAAGTGGCTGAGAATATTTTTGTCTTTCTAAGTTTTCACACAGGGATTTTTTTGATAGAAACAATGGAAACATCTAACATGTATCTTAAATTGCGAGATGTGTAATTCATTAGTTTATGGCTTATTGGACTCACCCACATAGATCTTAATTTTAATCGTGCAACTACTTGTAATTGCTTATTCAAAACATAAAACTCAATGCAAGAAATCCACTAACATACACAATGTAGAGATAAAGATTTATTTTAGAATGCTATATGGAACTAATGTTAACTGAATTCTATATGGAACTAATATGGAACTAGTGCTAATGATCGTTGGAAGCAATGCTAACTGATCATTGGAAGTAGAAAAATTTAATGTACCCTAGAAAATCAACATGGTTTCAGAGCAGAGTTGAAGATCTAAGAACAGTGAACATGGTTCAGAGCAGGGTTGAAGATCTATCTGTAAGATTGCTCTTATACATGGTTGAATAGATGCAACAGCATGTATTTTTCTTTGTTTTTGGTTATTTGTGAGATTGCTCTTGTACATCGTTGAATAGATGCAGTAACAGATCTTGTAACCTGTGGGTATGGATTTTAAGAAATATTTAAATGTTTAAGAAATGAATTTAACGTTTGACCATTCTTAGTAATCCGGTGATATGGTGTTGATAGAATCTTGAAAATGGTTAAGGGGAAGCCATGATAGAATCTTGGAAGTGGTTAAGACTAAGGCATAATTCTTTTGGGAACTTGAATTATTTCCCATTCCCAAATTATAATGATTATATATATATATATATATATTTTGTTGTATGCTAGAGGAATCTGATAGTTCACCTCACAGGTAGTTATTAGTGAACTTCTAAGTTTACCCAGTCACAACAAGAAGGATTTGGATTTCTCTGTTTTCTCAAAACTCACATTAACTCCATCACCAATTATCATGATAATACCTTTATTATTATCATATCTTTGAAATATTAAGACCTGTGTTGGAACTTCCTCCCTTGTCTCGTTGGGCTTGATTTGATCGAGTAATAAAAATACACCTTTGCCATGTTCGCCACTTGAACTAAGTGGTTGAGAATATTGTTGTCTTTCTAAGTTTTCACACGGGGATTTTTCGATAGAAACAATGGAAACATCTAACATGTATCTTAAATTGCGAGATGTGTAATTCATTAGTTTATGGCTTATTGGACTCACCCACATAGATCTTAATTTTAATCGTGCAACTACTTGTAATTGCTTATTCAAAACATAAAACTCAATGCAAGAAATCCACTAACATACACAACGTAGAAATAAAGATTTATTTCAGAATGCTATATCGAACTAATGTTAACTGAATTCTATATGGAACTAATATGGAATTAGTGCTAATGATCGTTGGAAGCAATGCTAACTGATCATTGGAAGTAGAAAAAATTAATGTACCCTGGAGAATCAACATGGTTTCAGAGCAGAGTTGAAGATCTAAAAACAGTGAACATGGTTTAGAGCAGGGTTGAAGATCTAAGAACAATTTGAAGTTAACGAAAGATAAGGGTGGTATTGGATTTAAGTGAATTGTCTCTGATTCCCTAAAGGCACTTGAATCCGTGACCTATTCGGTGGCCTATCTAGCTCTAAGATATGCGACGTTCTGAGAATTGTTGTCTCTACGGAGCTCTCTCTATAGTCTGCATTGAATCCAAGGCTATATTACAAATGTTAATACCCTGTATCGATGATCCAATATGGATCCAGACTCTGTGATCCATCTTGACAAAGTGTGCGAGCAAGTTCTGTGACTCTTTTATATAAGATCTGTGCGAACTCAGTGTCTCCTTTACTGCAAGCCTTCTATAGCATCTAATTTATGGGATTCCTGAGGCACAAAACTCCTGTAGATTGGTGCAAAACTCTAAGGATCATATTCCTGAGTTGCAAGGTATCAAAATTCTATGTGTGCGTTGTGGAATAACACGAAGGTTAAGGCCATAATCTATAAGGAATGATGCGAAGATGAGGATCTATGTGAATAAAGAAGCTGTGAAAGAAGGACCATGATCCTAGTTCTATGATCTGAATTTCTCTGTGGTAAGGTCCTAGCTCCATGTGGCATTATATCTTTTTATCTTAAGTCGAGTCCGATAGCGATTCATGCATTATATCTCTTTAATACTCACTCGAACATTCTAAGGAGTAATAACTCTAGATGAAAGCTGAAGCTGTCATGAAATGTGCATCTCTATGGAAATATCCGTGATCGAAATTGAAGAAGGAAGGCCTCTGTTCTCCTTTTGTGACTTGACTAAACTCCTTTGAAAGGTTTAATTCGATTTCTTTCTAAGTCTCTATGTCAATACAAGCCTCTATTGCAATGTGAATTATATCCAGGTATGAGATTATCTATGGCCAGGAACAAAATGTGGCTTCGTCAGAATTGAGTGCTTCTAGTCAACTAGAGCCTCCTAAATCTACTGATGTTGCTCTTGAAAAGGCACCTTCTGTTACAGCTCAATCTGCACTGCCAACTTCAATGACAACAACCACACATGAAAGACAACTCACAGAATCCTCGTCTTTCACCAAGTCCTCCCAACAAGTATCTACTTCAAATGCTACAACACAAAAAACAGGTAATCCAAATATTTCTGAAGATAAAAGGCCTCCAACTCAATCCTCATTGCCCAAAATGCCGTGTGTTTCAACTACTGGACTAGGCCCAAATGGGAAAACAATCAGTGGATTCTTGTACAATTATAGCAGAGATGAGGTTAGTAGAGTTTGTGTGTGCCATGGCACATTCTTGTCACCTACAAAGTTTGTGCAACATTCAGGTCGTACAGACCTTTCACATCCTGAAAGGCACATTGTTGTCAATCCATCCCCATCTTCAAATGAAGATGCATCAACCCTGCAATGAAAAGTTATCCAAATAAAATCTTGGATGTATACCTAAAAAAACGTTTCCCTAAAGGATTATCTCTATGCCACTTGCCCCAAAAAAGGTTTTTGAAATTGAGTGACTAGACATCCAATTTGGAAGCACTCCTCTTCTACTCACAGAGTAGAATTTTGCTTCTAGACCTGGCAATCCCAAGATTAGGATTCACATGGCGCTATTTACGTGTTGTATTTTCCATTGCTCCTAGCAAAGGAGTTGATTCTAAAGTGTACAGGGCAATTGTAACAAAATGACATGAAATTCTGCTTGTAAATTTTGTTGAATGCAGCGAATTTTGTTGGATTCAAAGTTCTCAAACTACTATTCGCTACATATCAGCTTAAACATTTTTAGCCATCACAACTTACATCTTAAAAGTAAACTAGTACAAATTGGATTGTAATGCTAAGACATATATATCTGTCACATACTAACAAATAATATATACACCAACTATGTACTGATAGGTTGATTTTAAGGTGTACAACGCAATTGTAACAAAATGACATGAGAGTCTTTCAAAAAACCGCATAGTAAATAAATATACATAATAGATGAATATATCTTTTAATTTAATGATTATATTTTCCAACAACGACACTCAAAACCACATAGTAAATAAATATACATAATAGAGGAATATATGTTTTTCTTATGACTATTATGTATTTTGAGTATTGATTGGTCTATATTAGTCAACTTTAATGGACTACCCTTCCTAGAAGTCACCATATACAGAAGTGTATAAAGACTTCTTAAGAAAAGGAACACATCATTATTGCTCCAAATTTCTCCGTAGAGCCAACTTTTCATTTCCGTCATCAATTGAGAGTACCTATTTCTTGAGTCTCTGGTGTCTTCTATAGACATAGTCTCCACCTTTATCATTTTGTTGGATTCCTGAATTTCTCTTATACTTTCCAACATCATGGAACTGCAACCATAGACTTTTATCATTTGAAGTGTTTCCAAATTGAAATAACTCTTTGGAAATACCTTCAATGCTGAGCATTCTACTATGATAAACGTTTCAAGTACTGGCATTGCTCCTTCCTTTACGATTGGCAACTCTTCTAATTCATGTAACCCAACAATTGAAAATATCTTCAATAAAGAAAATGCCTTCTTGTCACCGAATTCCCGAGTGATCCAGGTGGATATTGGTGGCCACTTGCCAAGTCCACCTGGACCCCCACCATTGTCTTTCTCAGCATTTTCAGTTTCCTTAATTGTAGCACAACTTACTATTTTTAGCAGTTTTTCGGGTCTTGAACTTCCGGAGCCGTTTTGAGGCCCTAAACAACGTTTTTTGGGGAATCCGGGGGCAACACGAGTCCATGGAATGGACTGGTGTTGCCCGTTCCAACAATGATAGTGCTCGGATAGATCTTTCTAATGAGCTATTGTACGCGTCAAACGGAGATCACATGCCAAAGTTACGACCCCGGGAAGTTGATGTACCAACTTACCCCCAAACGGGGCCCACAGTTTGGCGTTTCATCTCCTAGGGTTAGGTTTTGGAATGTTAAGGGTTTTTCCATTGTTTCTCAACAATAAATAGGCCTTCGAGCCTCATTGTAACACAGTTCAGAGGCATGTAGCCATCACATCTCTTCTCAGAGATAAGCTACCATCGCCCTAGCTAGTTTATTGCCATTTCTGTTTGTAAGCATATTTCAGTATTTTCCATTAATGAAATGAAGTATTATTTCTGTTGCATCTTTGTGTATATGGTTATCTCTGTAATTTGTTGCGTTCCTGTTTAAATCCGGATCAGTGGTATCAGAGCGGTCTGCTTTTTCTCTATTTTTCTTTGCATGTCCCCAACAAGGTCGGGATATAAGGAGTTAGGGCTTGAACTGGTTGAACCTTTGCAAGACCAGCCTCGCAAATCCCGACGGCCTCCCATGGCAGACGAGAAGAAAGACGAGGGGGCAGGAGATCCCATCAAAATCTTGCTCGAAGAA
The DNA here is from genome assembly GCA_031772625.1 of Pinus tabuliformis. Lineage (NCBI taxonomy): Eukaryota > Viridiplantae > Streptophyta > Pinopsida > Pinales > Pinaceae > Pinus > Pinus tabuliformis. The sequence continues at coordinate 583,402,604 of CM062813.1, forward strand.
GCACTCGAGCGACAACGGAACGCGATGATGGACAGCTTTGCGCAGATCCTTCAGCGGCTACCCAGAAGCGGCGCATCGGCTTCCAGCAGCTCCTCTGGAAACGCCACACCCTTTAAGGTACAAGTTAATTTTGAAATCCCCATATTCGAGGGTCAGATAGACGCCGATGCCATAGATAAATGGTTAAATCTGCTAGAGGGTTATTTTTCTGTTCATGAATTTTCGAGTCGGGAAAAGATTGTTTTTGCTCTTCTCAAAGCAGCCCCCCACGTCAAGGACTGGTGGGAAACCTACTGCGAGCAGAAGGATGAAAGTACTGGCTCACTATTTTCAGCCGCACCCACCTGGGATTCGTTCCGGGATGCCATCAAGGAGCAGTACTACCCTGTCGGAAGCTATGAGGATGAATACATAAAGTGGACCACGCTGCGGCAGGGAAGGGACCAAGACGTGCCGGAGTTCACCAATCTTTTCCATACCCTTCGCACAAAGTTGGGTATCAAGGATTCGGAGCAACATTTGATACTCAAATACCGTGGCTGCCTGCACAAGTACATCCAGGAAGAAATACAGTTCCTAAACATCCCCTCGCTTGGCGCAGCATACCGGTATGCCGTCAAGGTCGAGCAGAAGTTTAAACAAAAGAAGCGAGACTTTGGATCTGCGAATCCAAAGCAGGGGAAAGGTGCCCCTAAACCACAGAACAAAGGACAAAGCCAAGGCGGGACAGCCCAAGACAACCAGCCGAAGCTGCAAGCAAAGAGCAACACCGCGAAGCCGAGAAAGGACACTGGAAAATGGTGCGAGTTCCATAAGAGCTCCACTCACAACACAAGTGAGTGTCGGGCCAAGCAGTCACTGGTGGCTGAGCTAAAGGTTTCAGAATCAGATGCATGTTCCGACTCTGAGTCAGAACCCGATAAGGGGTATGAAAAAGGGAAGCAGATCATTGATGCGGATCCCAGCGCCACTGTTGCTACCGCAAAGATCCAGAAAAATGAACCCGAAGATCCAGAGGAGGAGGAGCGTCTCTTCCACTCCCAGATGTGGGTAAAGGGCTCCCCGATACAGTTCATTGTTGATAGCGGGAGTCAAAAGAACCTCATTTCGGCAAAGGTCGTGAAGCGGTTGGGCTTACCGACCACAGCACATCCACAACCATACACCATTGGGTGGCTTCACCAAGGGCGAGATCTTCGCGTGAGCCAGCAGTGTCGCCTTCCATACAACATCAAGCCCTTCACGGATGAGGTATTGTGTGACATTGCTCCCCTTGAAGTTTGTGATGTATTACTAGGACAACCATACTTGTGGAAGCGACATGCTGTGTATGAATCAAGGCCCCGTGCTGTTATTATTACATTGGGAAATAAGTTGTTCAGGATACCAGAGGTAGCACCACCTGCCGCCATCTCTTTGATTACTGCAAAACAATGCAGTAAGATCATTTCCAAAACCAGGAAATTTGTTTTCCTGATGATACGCCCTCAAGGGAAGAAGAAGACAGTGGCCGCGGCCTCCAAACGGGGTCCCTCTGCACGGCAGCTACAGATGGACAAGATTGTGGAGGAGTACGAAGACATCTTCACCTCCCCGGCAGGGGTTCCTCTGCACTGTCAAGTCAAGCACTCCATCGATCTGACCCCAGGTGCCGCTACCCAATGGACCAATTTATCGGCGCTCCGTTCTGGAGAACAATGAAATCAAGAGGCAGATTCAGGAGCTCCTGCAGAAAGGTCACATCCGTCCGAGTTCTTCGCCCTGTGGGAGCCCGATAGTGTTGGTACAGAAGAAGGATGGGACGTGGAGACTCTGTATTGACTATCGGGCGCTGAACAAGATCACTGTCCGTAATAGGTACCCGATCCCGCGGATTGATGACCTCCTAGACCAACTAAAGGGGGCGAAATATTTCAGCAAGATCGATCTGAAGTCAGGATATCACCAGGTACCAATTGAACCCTCAGATGTGTGGAAGACTGCCTTCAAATCCAAGGAGGGCCTCTTCGAATGGTTGGTCATGCCTTTCGGATTGACGAATGCTCCTGCAACCTTTATGAGGCTAATGGATGACATCTTGCGGCCATTCACCAACTCCTTTGTAGTAGTATACTTGGATGACATTCTGATCTTCAGCCAGAGTTGGGAAGAGCACCTCCACCACATCCGACAGGTTCTCCAAACACTGCGGCAACACAAGCTATGTGCCAATTTGGAGAAATGCACTTTTGGCATGACCGAGGTTCAGTATCTGGGATACATCATTGATGAACAGGGGGTGCATGTCGATCCAGCCAAGGTCCAAGTCATTCGGGATTGGCCCTCTCCAACCACTCTAACAGAGCTCCGCAGCTTTCTAGGTCTTGCCAACTTCTACCGCAGGTTTGTGTTGGGATTTTCTCATATTTCTTGGCCCTTGAGTCAAGTCACCAAGGGCGGGGCGAAAGCAAAATTCTTTTGGTCTGAATCTCAACAGAAGGCATTCAGGGAGTTGAAGGATCGCCTCTGCACGGCACCAGTGCTCGCGTTACCAGATTTACAACAACCATTTGAGGTCGAGACAGATGCCTCTGACTATGCTATTGGGGCAGTCCTTACTCAACATGGACATCCAGTGGCATATCACAGTGAAACACTTTCAGACACAGTCCGAAAGTACCCCACTTATGATAAAGAGATGTATTCCATTGTACAGGCCTGCCGACAATGGAAGCATTACATTTTGGGGAAGGAAACGGTCATCCACACAGACCACCGACCTCTGCAGTTCATACAGACCCAAGGGAAATTGCAGAATGATCGCCATCAGAAGTGGTCTACATACCTGCAACAGTTTCACTTGAATATCAAGTATAAAAAGGGCAGCACCAATAATGTTGCAGATTGCCTCAGTCGACCACCGATCATGGCGCTAACCACCGTGCTCAACTCTTGCGGGCACGAGACTTCTGATTGGCCACTTCTCTACAAAAGCGACCCAGAATTCGGCCACACATACCAGACACTCTTGGAGGGTCGGCAGGTTGCAGATTTTCACCTCCAGGATGCCCTATTATGCCACCTCGGTCACCTTTGTGTTCCTTCAAGCGAGCGTGCCAAGATGATTTGGGAAGCACACTACAGTCGGGCTGCTGGGCATTTCGGGGTCGAGAAAACAGTGGCAGTACTGCAAAACTATTTCTATTGGCCGAATCTTCGACAGGATGTTGGGAAGTACATCCGATCATGTACTGCCTGTGCCATTGCCAAACCGACCATTAAGAAGCAAGGCCTCTATACCCCGTTGCCTACCCCTAGTCGACCTTGGGAATCCATCTCCATGGATTACATGTCAGGCCTTCCTTCCACTAAGCATGGAAATGACTGTGTTTTTGTGGTCGTCGACAGGTTCTCAAAGATGGCCATTATGATGGCCTGCAAGAAGAATATCACAGCAGAAGCCACTGCTAAACTCTTCTTTGAACGAGTGTGGGTGCACTTTGGGATCCCACAGTCTATCATCTCAGATCGGGACAGTCGGTTTCTCAGCACCTTTTGGTCCAGTCTCTGGTCAATGCTGGACACCAAACTCACGAAGTCCACAGCCTTCCATCCTCAAACTGATGGCCAGACAGAGGTTGTCAATAGGATGATTGTGCACATTCTGCGCATGTATAACTCAAAGCATCCACGCACATGGGACGAGAGCCTCCCCTACGTTCAGCACAGCTACAACCGAGCTCTTCACAGCTCCACTGGCCATAGCCCTTTTCAGGTGGGTTTGGGATTCCAGCCACTATGCCCCATTGATGTGGCCATGCCACTTGCAGCTACTCACATGAATTCAGCTCATGTCCAGTCCGAAACAGATAAGGCCACCAGCTTCATTGAGCGCATCCAACATATTCGCCAGCAGGTCCATGACATTCTTGAGAAATCAAATGCCAAGTACAAGCAGCGACATGATCAACATCGGGTGCCACACAAGTTTCAGGTGGGCGACAAAGTCTGGTTGCATTTGCAAAAGGAACGCCTTACTGGAGCCTATCGGAAATTGAGACCACTCCGATATGGTCCTTACACCATTACTAAGGCTATGGGAGACAATGCATTTGAGCTCAGCATTCCCCCATTCCTTGGCCTGCACCCAGTATTTAATGTGGACCGCCTTCGGCCATACTTTCCACCATTGCTAGACACATCCGACATTGCAGAACAACTCAAACCCACAGAATTAAATCCAGATTGCATGGAACAAGCTGCAACTGATCGGATCATGGACACACAGATCAAGAACACTCGCCAACAGAATATCCAACTGTATCGAGTTGTCAAAGCAGGCCAACTCCTTCAGCAGGGCAAGTGGCTCACCAGGGAACAAGTTCAGCAGAAGTTTCCTCATCTCATGGAGGAGCTCAACGCAATGGGGACCATTGCTTCCTAAGGGGGGAGGAATGATCCAGGTGGATATTGGTGGCCACCTGCCAAGTCCACCTGGACCCCCACCATTGTCTTTCTCAGCATTTTCAGTTTCCTTAATTGTAGCACAACTTACTATTTTTAGCAGTTTTTCGGGTCTTGAACTTCCGAAGCCGTTTTGAGGCCCTAAACGACGTTTTTTGGGGAATCCGGGGGATGGACTGGTGTTGCCCATTCCAACAATGATAGTGCTCGAATAGATCTTTCTAATGAGCTATTGTACGCGTCAAACGGAGATCACATGCCAAAGTTACGACCCCAGGAAGTTGATGTACCAACTTACCCCCAAACGGGGCCCACAGTTTGGCGTTTCATCTCCTAGGGTTAGGTTTTTGAATGTTAAGGGTTTTTCCATTGTTTCTCAACAATAAATAGGCCTTCGAGCCTCATTGTAACACAGTTCAGAGGCATGTAGCCATCACATCTCTTCTCAGAGATAAGCTACCATCGCCCTAGCTAGTTTATTGCCATTTCTGTTTGTAAGCATATTTCAGTATTTTCCATTAATGAAATTAAGTATTATTTCCGCTGCATCTTTGTGTATATGGTTATCTCTGTAATTTGTTGCGTTCCTGTTTAAATCCGGATCACCGAGGAAACCTCTTTAATCTAGAGCATTCAATTATTTCCAATCGTCGTAGATTGTTGAGCTTATGCAGATGTGAAAGTTCTTCCAACATATTACACTTGTATAATATAAGACTAGTCATAGTCTGAAAAGCACAAAAACTATTTTCCATTCTAACCAAGTCAGGACACTCTATGTACAGTTTTCTCATATATAGTTTTCATAGCTTTGACATATTATTCATGTCACTCGGCAGAGATCTTACCTTTGTGAGCTCTAACACGAGGGTGTTCATTTCAATCATATTCCCTAATGTGCCTTCCCTAATAACGCCCCCATTGTTTGTTAAATGGAGCTTGGTGAGTTGCTTTAAGTTGGCCAAACACGCTAATGCTGGCCACTTTTTTCCATTTCTTGGGTTCACCTTTTTCCCATAGATTGGTGCATCCATATATTGTCAACACTTTTTTCCATTTCTTGGGCTCACCTTTTTCCCATATATTGGTGCATCCATATATTGTCAAACCCTGTAAAGAGGTGAGCCTTGAGATGTTGCAAGGTAGATACTGCAAATGACCACATTTATCCATGGCTAGATGCCTTAAATATTTCAAATTATGAAGGCCAGACGGTAATTCCGTGATTCTAGAGCGGCTTAGATCAAGGATCTCCAGGTTTCCAAGATTTGTAAGAGATGCAGGTAGAAATTTGATGGGCATACTTGATAAAAAGAGGCATCTTAGCTATTTCAAACACCCCACACTCTCCGGTAATGACTGCACTAACGTCCCACTCAAATCCAGAACCTTAAGAGAGACCATTCTCCCAATAACTCTTTTTGGATTTTTTGTTAAATATTTGTTACCATCTATTAACAACGAACATAGTGTCGGAACTTTCGTTGACTCAGGGACTGAACACAGTTCGTTATTACTGAACAAATCTGACTGCATCTGAAACATTCATTTTCATTCAACGTGCTCAAATCCTGACCCACATGGCAAAAGAAAGTTTCTTTGGCCTCGGCAACACGGATTCCCAAATCGTGCAAGAAGTTGTGTATCTTGAAGAAGACTGCACCCGTTAATGCTTCTCACAACGGGTTCAATCAAACAATGATTTGCCAAAAGGTTGAGATAAACCCCTCCCACTGTGAATGGGTTGTAGCTAAGTTAATGGTGATCTTTTCGTGCCAGCAGCCCTTCTCCCACCCACAATGGAATCACATGGTTGGCATGAATAATTTGGTCTTCTGCGAATGTTGCAGCCATGTATAGAAAGCATAATTGCAAATGAATATCGCATTTAACTCATGGAATATAGATGCAAGTGTCCAATCTATGCTTTATCGTCCACTTTTGCATGCAATTTTCTTTATTGATTCTTATTTTAATTGACCATGCAATTTTATTTATTGATTCTTATTTTCAATGACCATTTACATTTATGCCTTACGGCGTTTCTTTTGCAACATGTGGTGCAAATGCTAGTTATAAACATCATGGCTTACGCTTTGTATGTTTCTCATCAGGGGGTGTTGAATCTGTATGTACACAATTCCACATATCATGTGATGATTGCACTATAGCCATTTAACAAATTCCTCAAAATTCTTACCACCAAAGCTACGTTGGTATCAAACTATCATACGGCCTGCAGTATAATTGTAAATGAACAAAAGCAACTCTCATTTGAATTACTTCTTTTTCGACAAGATCTAAGGAATGACAAAGCATCATTTCCGTTTTTCCATCAAACCGTTTTTTTTTGTTCTGAGATGAAGGGCCTCTCTACTGCAAATAATCCTTAATCCTTTGAATCTAGGGGACAAAATCTGCGGTTTCTCTAAAAGCATAGTTCCACTAGAAGGAATCACTATTTACAGCTAAAATGTTTCTACAAGAGACAATATCAAACAAAAATGTCTTATATTCATACAAGTTGATCTACTTGTTTTGGCAAGAACTGGAAAATGATGTAAAATATCCTTCTCCATCCTGCATGTGTTTGCATGCCGTTGACTTGATATAAATTTGTCAAGTTGAGCTCTCTTTCCAATTGTAAGCAGAAAAATATGCCAAACTGTTCCAAGAGTATTTACTTCTTCGAACCTGTGTATGCAGCACTCATCTGAAAATTCCCTTGAGCTATTGAACAAAGTTCAAGCCCAAAGCATCGAAAGTTAAGCCAAAATGAAAGAATGTTATGATTATCATTTTTAGACAAAATCCTATCCGTCCTCCAGATAGACCATTACACATCCATCTAATCATCACTTCCCTTCACCAGAACCACGGTTAAGAAATCATGCCGTCTTTTGATTAATGTAATATCAAGAAAGTTTTGTGCCACATATAATGATCCATCCAGATTCCATTCTGCTATTCAGATTCATCTTTTCCCTGAGGATGGCCTCATTATTTGCATGGACAACAAAATCATCATCTTGGTAGGTAGAGCTCACAGTTGGATTCCTGCCATAATCAAACTTCAGAGTTCCTACAGAAGTGTCTAATTTATGCCTACCGCCATACTTCTCATTTCTACTTTCTCCAGAGTTAACTGTAGAAGACAAGTCGAAGCTCTCAACAACGCTAGGGTTGTTACACAGGTAGCTACTATCAGGGCTCCAACTACAATTGCTACCATTGCTACTTGTTACAACCCCGGTTCTGCTGTCAAATATGCTCACACTGCCATTGCTTTCCACTTCCTGCAATATTTTTGGTATGGAATGCTTAAAGATCTATTAAAATATGAAGAGAAATCATGCAAATTAAAATTTGCAGGGATTGAGAACCTAAAATTAAGGACAATCTTGAAGCTTGGAGCAGGTTAGATTACCTCATCAAGAGTTTTTTTAACTTTCTTATCGGTGATGATGGTTTTTAAATTTGCCGTCCCGAACTGTTGGTGGTCATCAGGCTTCGTTTCCCATTGCAACCAAGGAAGCACCACACCATCATTTTCTTCTGATACATGAAGCTGTTGGACAATGTTTAAGCCATTATCATTAACATCCCCAATATTTGTAATATCTGGCAGTATTCCTTCGTAATCTTTCTTTGCTTCTGTCTATATGCAATGAGCAGGTGCAAGACGGCGTTCTTCCTCAAAAGATGAAAATTCTGAGTCTTCAAAATTAGATATGTTTATAAACTCATCAAAGTACTTTTGTGCTTCTTCATTCAAGCATTCAGACATATTCTTCCGGTCTGCACTATTCTGGTGAACAGAGTGCAAATGCAATTATTCATTTCCATGCTTCATTGCAACATAAATCCACTTGACTATTCTAACTATTGTTAACAAGATAAGCTAACAAGCACAAACACTTGTACGTGCTAGATATGAAAATTTGCAGAATTTCAAGAGCAACAAAAGTCAAATGGGCATTACTCTTCTTGTTCGAGATGATCTTTTTGTTTTAGATGGCTTTGATTCTGGGAGTAATTCCCCCACTATTCTTGCAAGTTCCTGGCGCCGTTGTTCTTCAGCAGCCAACTTAGCACAGAGATCCCTTGCCCGTTTCTCTGACTGAACATTGGACCATATATGTCACATATATTTGAAGACCATGGCATTCGTTCACTGAGATTGCACTGTTCAAAGAGTGAAAAGAATGGTACCTGCTCCAGCTTAGCAGTATAATCTTTTCTCACGTCAGAAACAACATTAATGACATCAGTAGTATTTGGCACGAGTAACTCGTTAGAATCCTTTCGATTGAGTGCTGAAGGGTTTTTTCTCACAGTGGACTTTAAAATCAATCACACAAAAATTCAAAATCAACTATGTTGAGAAAGAAAGACATCGCAAGTCCCTAAGTGAATCTTAATAGGAACCACAAAAATGAAACATGAGAAACAAAATGGTAATAACATTCAAAGCTAGCTTATGCTGAGAGTATGTACCACTACATAAGTGCATATCAGACATTGTCAACAGAACTGACATTTGGACCTAAAAATTGTTTAAACAGTGGCTGCCATCTTTGTGATGCTGAAAATTGAAATAGAAAGCTTATACAAACCCTCTGCATTATCCTCAAAGTCACCTAATCCACTCAACGTATTTCAGCACAGTTCAACCTCCACAATAATTTGTTGATGATCACATCGAAATGAGGTATTTGACATAGTTATGTACAAAACCTACTGTGAGCTCTCACTTAAACGCTTGGTTGTATACAAATCACCTGATGTTTGCACTTGGTAAAATGGCACAACAATCAATGTATACTAGACAATTTTCACACTGGAACTTACTTGTTTGATCTCAGACCTAATTTCAGAAACTGCATGCCTTACTTCTGATCGCATAGCTTCATATAAACTGACAGCATCCATATCTCCTATTGGATGATCACTCCAGAAGGACTGAAAGTCAATTTTTGTCATTTTTATCAGAACTTTCCCAACAAGAGCAGTGTCTTATTGAAAGACGGAACAATTATATATGATGCAAACCTAATGATCAGAACATGGGTTCTTTAACCAGAATTTTAAGAAATATTTATATATGCTTCCGACCCAAAATAAGAGACAAAACACAATGCCAGCAAGGTTCAGACAAATGGGTCTGAACCTAGAATATTGATATATATTATATCCTTCTATATAGATATTGTTACTAATATCGATGAGGAGTCAAGAGAGTCGAAACCTTCATCTGAGCATACACCGCTCTTATTGTCTTCTCTTCTCCATTATCGCTAGAACGCGTATCTGCGCCTTCATCATCAGTCAACGCTGATGATAGCTCTGAAACAAACCCACTGTGTTTAGCCACATCAATCACATTTCTTATGTACATGTCCATTTACAGGAATTTAATAAAATAGCCTAACTTAAGGCTTCACATTTAAATCCAGGAAGCCATTGAAAAAATTGCATTTAGAAACATAGAAACTTTGACAAGAACACGGTCCGATATATAATATGTTGATATGTAAACGTGTCAAAGAATCTGCATAAAACAAGCTTAAGAAAGACTGCAGAAGCTAAAAACTCGTGGAAATGTACATTAAAACTATATCCCAATCTCCAGAATGCATCCAATACAAGAATTTAAAACATATAATACATGCAGAAACCATATCCAAAGGATGAAATTGAAATTCTGCAAAGATTACTTTTCACATTTAACAAGGACTTACTTGATGACTATCATACGGTCGTGACAGATCCCTTTGACTTGAGCACCTCCTCAACCCTCGTTGAGGCTTGGGCATATCACCTCATTCTACCTTCTCAGTAACAGACCTCCGACCATTCACAGTTGCAAGGTTATTAAGTCTGTACCGCTCTTTACGTCTGTACACTGAATCCATGTCACTCTGTAATGCAAAAGAAAATAAATAGAGCATACTGAAGTTGGGGATTCAGCCTTCTGAAAACTTTCAAAATACCATTAGAGAAAAGAGGTGAAAGGAAAACATGCTTAAGAGATATGCAGCTGCCAGACATATTTCAACAATATCTAGTAAAAAAAATTGATGCTATCCATGGCTACTTGGATCTTTTATGCAATAATAATATTACTATAAACAAAGTTGGAAAAAATCAGTATCTCCAAGATATATAGTAATCTCTCAAAACTCCACGACTGATCTTAGAACAACTTTAGTTTCAATATATTGTCAGAAATGGTAAGACAAAGGTTTCAAACAGAAGCAGCAGGCGATAAAATGCATATTTGAGAAAAATCCTTCAACATATTAGATTCATAAATAATAGCATCTAATGCATTTGACCATTTCATTTAGAACTGAATTCGAATCTTAATTTGTCTAATATAAGGAATATATGCGTAGTTCAGCCTGGCATATGCGGCTGAACTATACTGCATGAATCTACATCCATTATCATTTTTTTCATTATGAGTTGCAGTGCATGCAGATTCCAATGCATATTTATTATGTATTATCATACTTTGTCATGTGATTTAAGATTTGACTCTTCCCATCCGATGGATGGAAATTTTGATGTATGTTAATATGATCAGACAATATATTTGGATTGGATATGTTATTTTTGAATTATATTCAATGTTATCATTTTATCTTTCATGTCTAATCTAAATCGAATTGAAAAAAAAAAATCATGAAAAACTATAATTTATGTAATTTTCCACATGTCAAATCATTGCCAGGCTGATTAGCGAGTCTTTGCCAAATCCCCAGTCAAGTTTCATTGGTGGACTAAAACAGGCTACAACTCCTCGAGCTACCAACTTTACTTTATCAACCCAGGGTTTGTACAAACTTGGAGGTGACAGTGTTGTATACACAAGTAGATGTGATGGGTCTGCTCTTTGTCACTACTAAGCTGGCGATAGACCACTATGGTTTTTCAAACTAGACTTCTATTGATTCAGAAGAAGCTTGATTACCACTGAGAAAAAGGGAAATTTGCACTAAAGAAAATCTTGTCTACTATAGTAAGGAAAAGACTGAAATCAAATGCTTAAACACACCATTCATCTAATTAACTGCTAAGAGGCTTTGCTTCAAAAGAATGCTAAATTAACATATGTGCGATCCCACTGTCCTAGGCATGCAAATTGAAACATCAAACATTCTACTGTTGTGCATGTAAACGAACAAAATAACTCTTTTTTCCTTTTTGTCCTTCTTTGTGTGAAAGTGTGAATGCTAACTTCTTTTGGTGATGTGGCACGTGGATTAGGGATGATGGTGAATGGGAGGCAAGTAGGGGTCTTCTACTAGCTTCCTAGGGGCTTTTTCCACAATTTGGCCTCAAAACAGGCTGTTGAGTGATAAAAGGTGTCTTTTTAACTCCTAATTATCTTCACATTACTTATCAATCCAGGTAAGACTTTCTATTTCAAGAGTGTACAGATTGTGGTGGTTGTTTACTCAAGAGTAATGCATCTAAATTGCAGTACAGTTCTTTCTAATACAAGAGTAAATGGATGCAGCTTATAGGACTCTAATTATAATTAAAAGAAAGCTCAATTTACTAATGAAACCAAATCATGCATTCATTCAAGTATCAGTCAAGAATACAGTAACAATAATTCATTTCTCTTTGAATTGATTGATTTTCCAAACACAATTTCTAATCTGTATAGCAGGGATCTCGGTCTGAGAGCGTAGACAACAGTAGTCAATACTCTTTACATGAGAGAATCTCAAGATAGCATGCTGAACTAAATAACTGTATTGGAAACAATAATAATAGAACGTTGGACTAAATGACTAAATCTGAAATAACAATAATGGGATACTGAAGCAGATAATTAGATCAGAGATAATAACAGCGTAAATCAATATTTCTGCAGCATGTAAGATAGAGTAATTTCGTTAAGTCTGGAAATACAAAATAGCAAAGCAATGCGATTATAATAAGTGGAAATCAAACCAAACCATCACATGGCAGAAATCATAAAAGAATGGTACAAGAACAACAAGTGAATCCACCAAGGTCGGGCCCTTAGCTGCCAGTGAACACCGTCGGATTACTTCAATATATGAGAAGGAACACCAGCTACTTTATATATTAATCATTGAAAAATAGTTACACCCATTTCGTACTCTGTTTCAACAACGAGAGTCGATGATCAAAGTTACAAATACAATAGTAATTCTCGAATAATATCCAATCCCCCTTCTCTTTACAATCGCTGCCCTTTATAATGGCCAAGAGGTAAGAAGGATAAATAATAACAGCGATCCCTCAAGATCAAGAGATCCTGAGGGATTCGTGCAATCTTCCATCTTCAGTTAGCTTTCCTTCCTTGCGTTGATGCTGTGATTTCCTTTGTTCTTATCCATAATTGTGCGCTCCATCCTTGGCTTGCTGCCTGTACACTATTTCCTGGTTAGGGAACAACAGTTGTTCCATTTTGTCTTTTTCCTTTTCTCGAATAGGGAACGGTAGTTGTCCCATTTCATCTTTTTCCTGCATGAAGAAGGACATCAATCAGCTAAATTAAGATAATAGATAATTTCCTCATTTTTACCATAATCCTTTGATATATTAACATTTTAGAATATAAAGGGAATATAACTAAAGAAAAGGATGATGAAATAAGTAAGATATTCATACCTTTTCCATAACTCAACATACTCCCCTACTTACCCTTTTTCATGTCCTCATGAAAACCATGTATTTTGTGTGCAAAGCAGTCAAGGAATAGGCTGGAGAAGGAATGTCATGAAGTGGCCTGAAACCATGATTTTTAGCCAATATTTCAAAGATGTGCCCTGCCTGCCCTTCAGGCAATTCATATATAGCTTTATACCCTTCAGCAGGATACCAGACAATAGGGCTTCAGAACCGACAACCTAGCCAATATGGGCCTTCCCTCAAGATGAGGTTGTTGTAAGTAACAAAGCAATCTGCAGCCAATTTAAAGTTTTTATATTTAAATGGTTCTCTGTCCTGTACATTACGATTGGAAACTGTCCATCTGAATTTAGCTGCTGCCAAGGAGTTGTCTTTAATAGAGGGAAAATAATCTACCCCTTGTTGGACAATTTCTTTATGAATGAGCCCCAAGATCTGGATCACTCCTTCCTTTTTCATCAAACTTTTATGTTTGGCTAGCATTTGTAGTGGGTTCTTCGGTCCACTTCTGACCCAAGTTCCAATCCATTTTCCTGTCTCTGGAATGTATTATGGGCTTTAAGCCATTTCAATTGGTTAACAACAAATGAAATGAAGGCTTGAAATTGTACATCCCCCACAAAAGGGCTTGGATTCTTCCCCAATTATTCTTCCAATACAAAATTATGCAAGTAAAACTCACAGAGTAGTCGTTGAACTTTCACTCCATGGTTTTTACAGCGGTTTATGAAATCTTCAACAGTTTTCAATTCTATGGGTTTCCCTACCCTGACAGCCTTGATTTTTAGCTGTAAATACCTTTCTAAAAAAAATAAAGCATAGTTATTGGCAAGGGACCTACATGCCAAAAAATCCATGTATAGTGAACAAAGAGTATCCATTTGATGCATGACTGCCTCAAGTCTGATATTTATTTTCTCAGTTCTTTCTTCTGCTCTTCGATATTTATCAAAGGCCTCACTTTCCGATGCATTGATATCCCACAATTGCCTTTGTAATTCTTGGTACTTCTGTTGGGGAACAGATTCTTTCTCAAGCCTTTCTATGGTCAACCGAGCCTGTACCAGATTTTCTTAAAGACTTGTTATATAAGGATCGCTACACATCAAAACATCTTTGGCTTGGATATCTGTCTGGGTGTTTTTATTATGAGACTGAGTGCCTATAGTCTGCATACTCTTATTATGGGATGAAATGCTTAAAGTCTGTGTTCTTTTATTATTGAGAGTTGGTCTTTCTGTCTGGGTGGCCACGTTGTTGGAGGGTATTGCCTCTGTTTGAATAGCTACATTACAAAAATGTACATTCTCTGTTTGGGAAGTCACTTCTATAACAGTTGCATGCTATTCCTTATCAATTTGAATGAATATGGGCTCAGTTTGAGTCCTAGTAACCCTTATGTCATGAAGTTCGGTCTGAATGGCTGCGTTCACCGTTTCCGGGGTTCTTCTTGAAAATTTTCCCCTTTTTAATGTCCTTATCTTTTGCCGAAGACTTTTTATTAATTTTTGCAGCCTCTACTGTTCCTTTCTAAACCTTTCAATTTTGCTTTTTTTCTTTTTTGGAGGAGCAACTGTTTCACTAACCGTTTATGTTCTTAGCAAGCTCGGTTGCTCACCTGGGCTTTACTCTCCAAGGGCTGTGTCTTTGCCCTGACTGGTTTCTGTTTCTCTTATTTGGCCCACATCTTCTATGTTCAAATTGACCCGACTAGGTTCTTCTGAATGTGTACTCCTAGTTTGGTCTGCCTCTTCCTGAGTAACTTCTGCCCCTGTTTCTTCTTCTCTGGTTACATTTTCTGCCATGCTCCTACTGTGGGCAGAGTTTTCTTGAAATTGGTATCAGAACCAGTAACTTCTGGTTCAAGAGGTTGGTATTCATAAACTTCTCATAAAAAGAAATGGATCCATTCTTAAATTCTATTTCCTTTCATGAAATCGAAGAAAGAGAGTCTTCTTCAATAGAAAATCCACTCAGAGATATGTTTGCATTAAGTTCTAGTCGTGTTCTTAACCAAGCCGAACTAGAATATGAAGAGCCACAACCTTCTGCTCGATGGCAATTACCTAGTATCTCTGCATCAGAAGTTTATGATGATTTGTCTATATTCCATTTGAAAGCTGCCACTAGAATTAGTATAAAGGAGTCTATTAGTCAAATTCAAGAGAATTCTGACAATATCCAGTCTATCCCTCTTCTGGATCCAAAAACTTTACAGGCCAAAGCTAAAAGGTTAAATACAAAATATTTGCACTTGGGATGTATAAGGATCGGGATCAATCCTCTGACTCATCAGGGGCTAAACACTTTCGTGCTAGCCACAGTCAGAGATCTTACTCATAGCAAGTATATTGATTCCCTAATAGGTGGGATATTCGCCCCTCTATCGCATGGCCCAATATTTTTTTACTGTTATCCAAATTTTTCAGTCTATGTCTTTGATGAAACAATAGAGCAAATCCTGCAGTTGCAGATCAAAACCACAGGATTTGACATGCACCAGAAAAGACATAATATAGCCATACAAACCAGGGGATGTTTCCGGCATACAAATACCTTATATCCTGTTGTAAGCCATACCCCCAGTCGAGATTCGAAAGCAAGTGTCGTTTTTCTAACTGATTCCAAAAACCAGAAAATAGAACATCAGACAATCCATTGGGAAGATCTCACATTCCCTGAACACTGGGTAGTTTCTAATCCCAAGCCGCCAGCTCTCAAAAAAATAACCTCTGCAGATATACAGGAGAACCAATCCTCTGTCGTTTTGTCTTTCCCAAGAAGATCCACAATTGACTACAGAAGGATTGACCAAGCCTGTAAAAATTCTCGTTTTTATCGTGATCCATCCACTATTGATACCGCTTGTTCAAGTTCATTTTCTTGTAAACATATTTCTTTATTTGAATTTGCCTAGATTGTCAATTTCAATTCTTTAGAAGTGAAATGTCCTGAATTCCATTCAGCTCTAAATTTATGTACCCTTGCTAAATCTATCATCCATGAAAATCACCACCCAAGGACTGGAGAAGCCCCTCCTTCCACATCAGTTAATCCATGCCCGAATCCAAAGTGTTCAGATATACCTTTTCCCAATGAGCCAAAGTCTGACCATGTTTTGATGATGCATGAGATTATCACCCTAGAAGGAGAAGATCCCAGATTGATAGAAATGTTCAGTACAATGAGGCCAACTAAGCCTAAATATGGACTAGGCTATTTAGAGCAAATAAAAGGTCTGATTCCTCAATGCAGATTTGGCCCTGTCCCAGATGACTGTAAAAAGCCTGCAGTCATGGAAATGCACAAGTTCTTCACTCTGATGAATGGATACTTGAAATCAAAAGTAAGTTCAAAATGGATGAAAGCCATGTTGAACTGGGACTTATTTACCCATCCAGAAGCAGAACAATTTGGTCTCAGTCATACCATAGAAGAGAAGATTAACTTGTCTCAAGATTGGAAACATTACATGGAAGTCACAAATTCCTGGATTTCCTTTTATGAATGGAAAAGGAATGTTTCCCCTGAAATTGTGATGACAGGATCATCTTCTTCATCATCCACCAAACATACCTGGACTGCTTTAGATGGCAGTAGAGGGGAGACTCCATCTACTTTTCCCCCATATAGAGGAATTATCATAGGGGAAAATCTGAATGCAGCAAAGGCCATCCCTTTGGTTCAAAAAGATGATAATGCATTGGGAATAGATGGAAGAATTCAAAAGGCCAGTGAACAGATCAACTGGACTAATACAGCAATAAAAGGCATAGAAATAAATACAACAAAGACTGTATAAATTAAAGAGCAGTTTAACACTGTTCAAGTTTCTCTGAATGAGGTTAATAAGAACCTCAATGACATGCAGTATTCCTCATCAGTTATTAGATCTTATGCCAAAGAATCTTTAAACAAGATAGAAGAAGTAGAGGAAAAGATAGTAGACCACATGGGTACTACTAAAAGTTTAATCACTGGTTTAACTGGAAGAGTTGATAAGATAAGTTTGTAAAAAACTGATAAACCAGTTCCTACCTCTTTTCTCTACAAGAGAAATATAAAGATTCAAGATCCTGTTAAACCAATCAGCAAGTTCCCGACATTATTTCCTAAGGAAGTAATCACATCTTCTACTGAAAAAACAGAGGCTACAGAGAAAATTACAATTGCTTCTTTATTCAAAGAAGAAGAAGAAGAGAACAAAGAATTTGATTCTCAGATTCTTCCCATATATGAACCTCTAGAAAGTAGGTTCAATAAATATCCTGCACTTGATCTTAAAGGAAAAGGCAAGCTTCCTGAAGCTCATACTTTCTTCCCTGAATCACACAGAGAATGGAATATTGATAATCTGAGTGTTGGTCAGATTAGACAATTAATAGACATGATGTTTACAGAATATAAACTCATGTATCTCAGAGGCAAGACTGAAATTGAAGCATGAAAGACCATTATTAGGTGTTTTATAGGAACACTGCTCAGGTGGTGGGAGATCGAATAATCTCCAGCATTACTGATAAAAATGGAAGCTAAAGTGCTCAAAGATGAAGCGGGAGATGTGATTCACAATTCAGATGGCTCAACTACAAGCAACATGATGGAGCTTTAACCTCCATGATCTTAGAACACTGGTGTGGCAGTGAAATGGAGATTGCAGATAAGCATGAAGTTATCCTCATGAATCTCAAGTACCACAAGATGTCACATATGAAGACTTTCACCGAGATTGGATGCAAAGAATCTATGAAGTGAAAGATCCAAAGAATCTATTATGAAAACAGGTATATCTTGCTGCTCTTCCATCCAGATTTGTTGATTATATCAGGTTGCAAGAAGTTTTCCAGTTGCCATTTGAATCATATACATGGGGTGAGATTTGTTCTCACATTACAAAAACATTGGTAAGCTTATGCACCAGTTCCAAAGTAAATAGGTCTTTGGAAAAACTTTCAAAGCTTCCAGACAGAAATTCCATCTGTAGTAAATATGGACTCACAGTTGATGACCCTCTGGTCAAGAGAAGGAAAGTAAAGAAAAGGGCTAAAAAGGAGTATAAGAAGACTACTAAAGTCTACAAAGAAAGAAGAAAGCCTTCTCAGCAATATAAAGGCCACTCCTCTAAAGCCAAGAAAGGCTACTACAGGAATGTCCCAAGGACACACTATTATAAACCCTTTGACATTCATTTACACACATCAAAGCAAGAAAAGTGGAACAAACTCACTTGTTGGTTGTGTGGCAAAACTGGACATACATCCTCAAGATGTCCAGAAGGAGAAGAATCAAAGAAGAATAGAGGGAAGAAGTCCCAAGCCTCATTTCAGAAAGGTAAAACTGTCAAAACAGAGGGACAGATACAATGCATGAAGTGCGGTGCCCGCACTCATAGAACAGAACGCTACCCGAATGTGGTAATCAAAGACCAAATACAGCAGCAGCAACTTGAAGAGTCATCTTTTGACTCCTATAGTTCTTCATGTGAAGAAGAATTACAAGCTCATATACAAGATAGTTCATGTTCAGAACCAGAGTCTTGTTCATGTCCAGAGTCAGAAGAATGTGCTTGTCATATGCATTATGATTCTGATTCAGAATCATACAGTGACTCCAGTTCTGAAGAAATATCCTTCAGACCACAGAAAGAAAAAGTCTTAATGGCTGCTACAGAGGAAGATGAGATAAAAATTCTCTCTCAGATTCGAGCAATGGAGGATGGAGAAATGAAGAATCGGTTGACAGAGGCATTCATGGATCAGCTCAAATCCAGTTCTTCCAGGAATACGGGAAAAAAGCCATTATTTGTTGATGCTTCTTTTGAAAGAAATACCAAATCTTTCCAGTGACATCAAGAGAAGCCAGGCAAGGTGAGTTCACTCACCTTGGGGGAGGTAAGTAGAGAGATCCATAACATTAAATCTAAAATCTCTACAAAAGGGAAGTTTTGTTTCATCCCTCTCTTCTTCACTGGTATGCTCTGTTTCCTCCTCAAGTTCTGACTCTTGATTATCTCTTCCTTCCAGCTGTAAAGGTTGCTCTTTTTCAAGGCTCGATAATTCTAAGGGTTGGTTGCTGGTACCCAGGAGGTTTTCAGCTGTTCTCAGGCTTGTCTCGGCATATCGTCTACGTTTTCATGGTCTGTTTACTATGTCGGTAGTCCTTTTCCTTTTAGGGGAAGGTAAGGCTAACCCTCCCTCTATAGTAAACACGAATTCTTCCCAACTGGTTTGCTGTTGGGCAAGGTTGTAGCTTACAATTAGCCTAATTAAATAATGATGACTTACAAACGTCTCTATATGCCATGATTTCTTTATTCTTTGAGCAGCATCATGCAACAAGAAATTCAAATATGTAGGCAAGTTTACAGAACATTTCTATTTTAGAATTGCTAATAATTTAAGGTGGCATGGCCTTACCACATCTTTTCTTCCATTGCATGTGATATAGCTCTAAACAACTCTCGCCAACTCTGTCCATGGTTCTCACAGATATGAAGGTTGAACTCCTTTGCCTTTAACAATCAGGTTCTGTCCCTCAGCTCGAAAGGCGACAATGGCGTCTTGTAGCCTCAGTTTTTTATGCATCCATATGGGTCTGACTGCTGGTAATCTGGACATCTCGGCTGTTACTGCATCTGTTACTGTCATTTGCCTTCCTCTTATTATAGAATGATCATCCTGTAAATTCTGTAAAAATTCGATAGCCACGGTTTCATTGGGTTGCTGCAGTCGTGTAAAATATGCGACCCATCCAACCTGTACTAGAATTTCTCAGGCGACATTGGAAACAGCTAGTATCGGTGGCTCCCTGTGATCATCCTCCCATTTTGTCTAAATTCTGCACACTGTTAGATTCACACAGAAAACACAACAATACACAGAACCAGCAATGGAACAACAAGTTGTTAATATCGGATAATACTTTTTTTTAACATAGATACCGTTAAAAACTTGCTATTATGGGATATCATGTAGCCCAGTACAGCCAAATAAAAGACTGACACGCATGCAAAAGTGCTTTGGAAGTCACACACACCCCCCTGAAAAATGATAGGTTGCCTTCGACCGGTTAAATGAAGGAACGACGTACTGGTAGCAATCGTACAGTAAAAAAAAATGGCAAGGTATACATATTTATGATAAGATCTAAAAAATATCAGGTTGCTGGGATCGATGCATAGAATGAAAATTATGAATAAATGTGGAGATGCCATGGAGTGATTCGAAAAGGGAGAAAGGACATCTGACATGGGTGAGATGCTATGCAGTCATTATTCCACTTAAACCGTTATGATTGACTTTTTAAACGATATCTCATGCATAAAGGTTCAAAAAAAAGAATTAGGAACATAATCACTTCTGTAATAAAGATAAAGAAATAAGAAAAGGGAGTTATAATCACTATTGATGTTGAAAATATGACTCCAATACCATCAGCAGAGCTTCTGTTGCCCACAGGTGTTTATAACCTTGACAGAGTTGCTTTTTTCACCCTTTGGAACCATGATCCTTTATGTATAATTAGGAAAGTCCCTTGTGATGTCAGAATGGAGGCCATTGTGCTGGCTTGGTAACCAAATGGATCACAATGCCATTCACTGGGAAGGAGTGAAAGGTGGGCAGGTCGGCTCGTGATGAGACCTCCTATTCCAAGGACTTTTATTTTTCTGATGTGTCCATTGGATCATATCCCTGGTGTGGTGGCTATAGTGGGAATGCCACTTCATTGCTTCCTTATGATCATGGTAGGCTGGCTCATGATGAGACCCCCTATCCTCTATCTGACAAATCATAGAATTGTTAGTAGACATATATATGTTTTTCTTTCATTCTTTTTTCTTTTCTTTTATATAGCACTTCCTATTTATATATAGAGGGTGGCTCAGCACTCCTTAAGGGTAGGAATGGTGGAAGAAGTCTGAACATATCAATAGAAGAAAATATGCCCTTACTCTTATTCAATGATAATAAACAGAGAGAATTATGGGGATTAGAGAAGAACCAACGTGGTACAAGTAATCAATCAATTTGAGTTATAGTGAAGATAAGGACAACAAAGTAATATAGATAGTTGTGTCCTCCCCTTTTCTAATCAATACAAAGCTATCTCATTAAAGATGATAATCTTTGTTTGATTTGCTTGTTCCAGTAACCTTTAAATTTTGTATCTTTACATATATGTTCGTATTCTTGCCCTATATAGGATGATAGAGAATAAAATAAATTTTCCAAGGTGCTTGTTTTCTAAAGAAAAACCTCTCAAAAAGGGTGTTGTTCTTTAGGAGGAACAGCAAAAAAAATACACAAAAAAAAGGTGATGTTCCTTAAAAGGAGTCGTCGTTGTTCCTTAGGAGAAACAACAAAAAACAAAACTGCACACGAAACTGCTGTTCCTTAGGAGGAACAGAAAAAAGACAAAAAATTGCACACGAAATTGTTGTTCCTTAGGAGGAACAACAGTTGTTCCTTAAGGGGAACAACGGAAAAACAGACGCAAGCGAAAGTGCTGATCCTTAGAGGGGACAACATTAAAACAAACCCAAGCGAAACTGTTGTTCCTTAGAAGGAACGACAGTTGTTCCTTAGGAGGAATAGCAACTATTCCTTAAATGGAACAGCGTAAAGCACTCACATATGAAACTATTGTTCCTTAGATGGAACAGTTGTTGTTCCTTTAAAGGGAACACCAATTGTTCCTTAAACAGAATAGCGAAAACAAATGTAAACGGAACTGTTGTTCCTTAGATGGAACAACAAAAAGAAACACACGAGACTGTTGTTTCTTAAATGGAACGACTGTTGTTCCTTAGAGGGAAACACAGTTGTTCCTTAAATGGAATAGCACAAAGAACACATGAAACTACTGTTCCTTAAATGGAACAGCAAAAAGACGAACACGCGAAATTATTATTCCTTAAATGGAACGGTTGTTGTTCCTTAGGAGGAACAACAACTGTTCCTTAAATGGAACAACAAAAACACAAACACGTGAAACTGTTGTTCCTTAAATGGAACGGTTGTTGTTCCTTAAGAGGAACAACAACTATTCCTTAAATGGAACAACAAAAAGACAAACACACGAAACTGTTATTCCTTAAATGGAACGGCTGTTGTTCCTTAAGAGGAACAACAACTATTCCTTAAATGGAACAGAAAAAACACAAACATGCGAAATTGTTGTTCCTTAAATGGAATGGCTGCTATTCGTTAAG
This sequence comes from Pinus tabuliformis, assembly GCA_031772625.1. Taxonomy (NCBI): domain Eukaryota; kingdom Viridiplantae; phylum Streptophyta; class Pinopsida; order Pinales; family Pinaceae; genus Pinus; species Pinus tabuliformis. The sequence continues at coordinate 583,424,934 of CM062813.1, forward strand.
AGGAACAGTAGTTGTTCCTTAAATAGAACAGCAAAAACACAAACACGCGAAATTGTTGTTCCTTAAATGGAACGGCTGCTATTCCTTAAGAGGAACAACAGTCGTTCCTTAAATGGAACAGCAAAAACACAAACACGCGAAACTTTTGTTCCTTAAATGGAACGCCTGTTGTTCCTTAAGAGGAACAACAGTTGTTCCTTAAATGGAACAGCACGAAAATCATATATACAGGGGGTTGTTGTTCCGTGAATGGAACGGTAGCTGTTCCTTAGAAGGAACAGCAGCTGTTCCTCAAATGGAACAACACGAAAATCAAATAAAGAGAAAATTGTTGTTCCTTAAATGGAACGGCTACTATTCCTTAACGGGAACGACAGTTGTTCCTTAAATGGAACAGCACAAAAACCTGTTCACAAAATTGATGTTCCTTTAGAGGAACAACAACTGTTCTTTAGGAGGGAACAACTGTTGTTTTTTAAATGGAACAGCGAAAGCTAAAAAAAAAAGAGTTTATTTACATTTTATACAAGCAAATTCAAATAGAAAGAAAAGTTTATATACAAAATTCAAAAACAAATGAATTTTTCAGTGGATTGATGCTCAGGATGGGTTACCCTCCTCAACGAGAATTTGCATGGTGGAATCTTCTCGTAACTGTTGGCAAAAGGACTCCCTGGTAAGCGGTTTGCGATAAAGTCGCACTCGATGACCATTCGCTTTAAAAGAATAGCCAGATCCCTCAATGGTTGCTAATGTAATGGTGCCATTATCATGCACCTTTTGTATCTCATAAGGTCCTAACCATCTGGTCTAGAGTTTTCCGGGGAAATCCTGGAACTTAGAATCATATAGGAGTGCCCAATCTCCTTCATGGAAGATCTTCTTCTTAATAAGGGAATCGTGTCATTTCGCTCTTTGTTGTTGGATCAATGTAGTGTGCTGAAGAGTTGATAACCTGATTTCATCTAATTCATTGATTTGATGTAATCTATTGATCTGAGCTTCATTTAAATTCAAACCCACCTCCTCAGTTGTTCTTAATGTTTGAATTTCGAATTCGATTGGGAAGATGGGTTCTTTACCAAATACTAATTGATATACTGAATATCCCATGGTATTTCTCCATGTTGTGCGGTATGCCCACAAGGCTTCTGGCAATCTAGAAGCCCAGTCACGTCTGTGTGATGAAACTGTCTTTGTAAGTATTGCCTCAATTACCTTATTAGTACTTTCTACTTGGCCATTTGCCTGTGGGTGGTATGGAGTTGTAATTTTGTGGAGGATATGATAATTTCTCAATGTTGCAGCAATCTTGTTGCCTACGAATTGCGGTCCTCCATCTATAATTATATCTCTCGGTAGGCCATATCGCACAAATAGTTGGAAAAGAAAATGTATCACTGAATCCTCAGTTTCCCTTGGTAATGCCTTTGCCTCGACCCATTTAGTAACATATTCTATTGCAACCAGTATGTATGTTTTTTTATTAGATGATGGATTAATAGGACCAATAAAGTCTAGTGCCCACAGCTCAAAAGGCTCGATTACTAATTGCGGGTTCAGAGGCATCTCATCAGATTGTCCAGGGCGTCCCGCCCTCTGGCAGCTATCACATGCTTGAACGAAATTTTTAGCGTCTTTAAAGATAGTGGGCCAGTAATAACCTGTTTGTAAGACTTTGTGACCGGTTTTGCAGTCTGCAAAATGTCCGCCACACGGCCCATTGTGGAATGCTTTTAGAATGTCAAACACTTCATCTTCCTGGACGCATCTTCTAATGTGCATATCTGCTCCTGTATGGAATAAATAGCCCCCAATCCAAGAGAATCGGGTACTGCGTTGCACTATTTGTTTTCTTTCATTAGGCATCAGGTGCTTGGGTAATTTACCTACTGCCAAATAATTTACAATGTCTGCATACCATGGCGTTCTGACAGTAACAACAAATAAATGTTCATCAGGAAATTGATCCTCAATTGCTGCTGTGTCAGCTGGCTTTGGCATTCGTGAGAGAAAATCAGCTACAGGGTTTTCTTTTCCGGGTCGATCCTTAATTGTGATGTCAAATTCATGCAAGAGAATCAACCATCTTGTCACTCTTCCATTTGTAACAGGTTTATTCGCTAGATATTTAATGGCAGAGTGATCTGTATATAAAAATTTAGGATATCCAGTTATATAATGTCGAAATTTATTAATAGCATATATTACAACTAAAAATTCTTTTTTAGTCACAGTATAATTTAATCAAGCAGGAGGTAGATTTTTGCTAATATAATATATTGCATATGGTTTTTTATCTTCTTCCTGGCCGAGGACTGCTCTGATTGCTGTGTCTAAAGCATCAGATGAAATCTGGAATGGAAAATCCTAGTTTGGGCCCCTTAGCACTGGGGCTGTTGGTACAAGCCTTTTTAAATCCTCAAAAGCGCTGTCACATTTATCTTTCCAAATGAAATCAACATTTCATGTTAGTGCATATAATGGTGCAGCAATCTGAGAAAAATTATTTATAAATCTTCTATAGTAACCAGAAAATTCCAAAAAACTGTGTACCTCTGTTTGTGTGGAAGGGGTAGGTATTAAAAAAATTATCTGAATTTTAGCTGGATCTACCTGTATTCCAGTTGCTGAGATATAATGTCACAAGATGAGTCCCTCGGTCATCATTATATGACATTTTTCATGGCTTAAACAGAGCCTGGTGGCAATGCATCTTTGCAACATTTTTTCTAATGTTTGTAATGCTGGCTTGAAGTCATCTCCATAAGGTGTGAAGTCATCCATATCTGAAAAAATGCTGACTACAGCCCTTTGAAATGTGGTAGGTGCATTGCATAGCCCGAAGGGTAAGATCCTATAAGCAAATGTTCCCCAAGGGTAGGTGAAGGTAGTTTTATCCTAATCTTCAAGGGCAATTTGAATCTGATTGTATCCACTGACGCCATCTAGGAAAGAAAAGAATTTCTTTCCTGCCAATGTGTCCAAGACCTGGTCAATGAATGGAAGGGGGAAATGGTCTTTCTGGGTGGCTTTATTAAGTTCTCTATAGTCAACGCATATCCACCACTTTCCATTCTTTTTCGGCACCACTACTAATGGAGACACCCACTTGCTATCAGATATTGGGTAGATAAAGTTGACATCTAGCAGTTTTTGCAATTCAGCTTTCACAATATCCTTAAGATGAGGATTTAATCTCCGTTGGGGTTGGCGAATGGGTCTAGCATCCTTTTCTGTATAAATGTGGTGTGTGCATAATTGGGGATCAATGCCTTTCATGTCTAGGTAATCCCATGCAAAGGCATCTTTATATTTTCTCATGAGTTGGAAAAGTTTCTGTTCTTGGTTAGCAGTCAAGTTTTTGTTAATATTAAAAGTTTTTCCTGGTTCAATTTCTATGGTTTTGCTATTATAAACAAAGGCGGTTGGTATTGATTGATCGTTAATATCTTTTTGGGGATCTTCTTCACTATCAAATGATGCTTCGATCATGTGACATTTTAAATGGGATCCGGCTTCTGGTTGGTTAATGTAGGTGTTAATGATGTCATCTTCTATTTGATCTTTAAATTCAAGAGCATCTTCTATGGTTAGCAGTGATCTAATGTTTTCAGTTAGGTATGATACAGGTTTTCTAGTTATGATTATTGTTAAACTTGGTTGAGCTGGAGGATATAAGGCGAAATTCTTTACATTACTTCCTCTCGCTATAGTCATGCTTCCTGTTCGACAGCTAATGTAAGCATCCGCAGTTGCTAACCAAGGTCTACTTAGAATTAAGGGGTGTCCATCGAGTCGGTTTCTAGGATTGATGATCAGAAAGTCTGCAGGGTATTCCCAGGAGTCTACAGACACCATTACATCATGTAATGTGCCTTCTGGTTTGACTACCGATCAGTCAGCCAATTCCAACAAGGTTGTGGTTAGGTCCAATGATGTAATGCCAAGATTTTGACAAGTTGTGGTTGTAAGAATATCGATTGCTACTCCTAAATCAACTAAGGCATTGGGGAAGGAGCATCCATTGATTTTCACCGTGACTATAGGATTTCTCGGGTCCCCATATTTTACAGGTGTTTCTTTTCCTGATAGTAAATCTGATAAGGTGCTGACTACATGGACAGTTAGATTTGTTGTTATTTTCCTCTTTGGCTTTTTCATACATAATTCCTTGATGGTTTTTGCATAAATTGGGATGTCTTGAACAACCTAGAGGAGTGGTATTTTTATACACAAATTTTTCAATTCTCCCAGAAGATCAAAATCAGGGTGTTCAATTGTGTGAGGTATGATTAGTCATTCTGGGAATGGTGGAGAAGAGGTGGTTGCTTGTTCATGAGTTTTCTGTCTAACCATGTTCTCTTCTTGTGGTGCTTGTTCTACAGGTAACAGATTTTCAATTTGAACATTTTTATCCCCCTCTGATTCTATTATATGCCCAGATCTTAATTGAAGGTCATTGCACTCCCTTAACTCGGTTTCTGGTTCTGGACCTTCAATAATTTGCACAGATTGAATTGGTCTGTTGTTGGGGTTAGGGTTGGGTTGGGTTGGGAGCTGCAGTCTTAAGTTGGTCTGGGGGTTCTATTGCAATGTGTACGGTGCTGGCAGCGTGGGTTGAGGTAGGGGGATTGTTCCCGCTGGCTGATTTGTAGGTCTCTACCAGCTTGACTGCCAGTTTTGATTCTGTGAAGTTGAGGGTGGCCATTGAGATTGATAAGCATTATTTTGCTAAAACGGTGGGAAGTAAGAGGAATTTGGCCAATTATTATTTTGATTCGGTTGGTTGGGCCAGGGTGGCATAGGGAATGGTTGTTGTAACCAATTTGAAAAATATGGTTGGTTCTACCACATGGTTCCCGAGTATTATTGAGCACTATACTGAGGAGGCTGAAAAGAAGAGGATGGGTCAATGGGCATACCTGTTGGTCGTGCTTGCCACTGGCGGCGCTGATTTATCAGGTATACCGGTTCTATTTCTTCTTCTGCTTTTTTATAAACTGTTTTCAATCCTAGGAGTGATGGGCAGCATTCTGTGGCATGATCTTTCGTACAGATGGCGCAGATTTGGACCGTATCTAATGAGCACTCTTTCTGGCTATGCTTCTTTCTACATCTAGGACAGAATATCACCAAGTTTTGTTTTGCTTCTGCTTGCTTTTTCTTGGCTTGCATATTGTCCAATTGCATTGTCAGAGTCCCTAGAATATCAATTTTGAAATCCTCTAGCAGATTGCCAATTTCTGCGCGAGTTATACCTCCACCGAGATTTTTTTATCCCTTGTGATCATGTCGCGTTCAGCTGGCTTCAATCTTGTGCTGCCTCTTGAACACCTGATACACAAATTAATAATGTTAGCAAAATTTTCCTGATATATATCCCCTTTACCATAATATTTAATGTTTCTACCCATTGTTCTTTCATCCCTTTAATTAGTGTAGTTTTCAGCACATTACTAGGTAAAGGCGGAGTTGCATAGGGCAACCGCTGAAGGTTATATTGAAATCGTTCCACATATTCTTCTAATGTTTCATTTGGTCTTTCTACCATCTGAAATATTTCATCTTTCAATTTCCTAGATCTATAATAGTCCTAATACTTTTTTAGGAAAGCGGTTTTCATTTGATCCCAATCGTTTATTGTGCCTCCACCTAATCCCATAAACCATCGTAAAGCTGCTCCTTTCAATGTGGAGGGAAATAACTTTAGTGTTTGGGGATCAGTGGTATAGTCATACCCCGGGCACAATACATCAAACTCAAATAGAAATTCATCTAGATCCTCTGATGTCAGCCCATGAAAGGTAGGAATATTCTGGAGAGGAATGGCTTTCATAGGTGCGTTGACTGTTGTGTCAACGATGGGATACTACAGTGTGGAGGTCTGAGGTGTTTGATGGTTCTGGGCCATTTGATCAAATATGTGCCAATACCCTTCCGGGATCTCTAGAGGGCTATTCCTAGGATGACTAGAAGGGATGGGAATGTGCTTAACAACACTTCCCTGATCGAGAATAATGAGCGTTCCTTGCTGAACTACTACCTGAGGAGATCTTAGCTCCTTTGTTTCCCCTTCTCCTTCTTGAAGGAACTTAATGACACTCCCTTTATCTGGGGTACTGAGTGTTCCTGGGTGAATTATTACCTCTGGGGACCTTGGCTCCTCTTTTTCCCCAGTTTCTCCTCCTTCTTCACGGAGATTACTAAAATTCCCTTCTTGTAAAGAAATTCGGTGAGAATTTTCAATTTCTTGAAAACTTTGCTCAGTCTCTTCTGTTTTGTTGTGTACCTAAGCGAAGGCTATAGATGGTGAACCTGTGGCCCGAGGGGAGTTAATAGGTTGTCTGGAAGAAACTTTTCTAGGACCTACTGATGGCTGAGATTCGGCTTTCTTTATGATATCGTCTATGAAAGTTGATCATCCAAGGGTCAGCAGTCCCTTAGATCTGTCGGGTTTGGGTAGGGAAATTGGATTTTAAGGTTTTTTCTTCTTAGTCATACACACAATTCAAATATTTACCTCTACCCTAAATTCTTAACAATTCTGCTGGAAAGCGGGCGGGGGAGCAGGCATTTTACGTGCTCCGTACACAGGTTCTTACCTTTCATTTTTAATACCCATTTCTCTCCTAACAGACAAGCATCAGATGTACATTACTCTTCAGAAATGGCTACACTCTCCTGGAAACGGCGCCAAAATGTTGAGTGATAAAAGGTGTCTTTTTAACTCCTAATTATCTTCACATTAGTTATCAATCCAGGTAAGACTTTCTATTTCAAGAGTGTACATAGTTTGTGGCGTCTGTTTACTCGAGTAATGCATCTAAATTGCAGTACAGTTCTTTCTAATTACAATTAAAAGAAAGCTCAATTTACTAATGAAACCAAATCATGCATTCATTCAAGTATCAATCAAGAATATAGTAACAATAACTCATTTTTCTTTGAACTGATTGATTTTCCAAATGAAATTTCTAATCTGTACAATAGGGATCTCAGTCTGAGAGCATAGACAGCAGTAGTCAATACTCTTTACAGGAGAGAATCTCAAGATAGCATGCTGAACTAAATAACTGTATTGGAAACAATAATAATAGAACGTTGGACTAAATGACTAAATTTGAAATAACAATAATGAGATACTGAAGCAGATAATTAGATCAGAGATAATAACAACATAAATCAATATTTCTGCAGCATGTAAGATAGAGTAATTTCGTTAAGTATGGAAATACGAAATAGCAAAGCAATGCGATTATAATAAGTGGAAATCAAGCCAAACCATCACACAGCAGAAATCATAAAAGAATGGTACAAGAACAGCAAGTGAATCCACCAGGGTCGGGCCCTTAGCCGCCAGTGAACACCACCAGATTACTTCAGTATATGAGAAGGAACAACAACTACTTTATATATTAATCATAACAAAATAGTTACAGCCAGTTCATACTCTGTTTCAACAACAAGAGTCGATGATCAAAGTTACAAATACAATAGTAATTCTCGAATAATCTCCAATCCCCCTTCTCTTTACAATCACTGCCTTTTATAATGGCCAAGTGGCAAGAAGGATAAATAGTAACAACGATCCCTCAAGATCAAGAGATCCTGAGGGATTCACGCAATCTTCCATCTTCAGTTAGCTTTCCTTCCTTGCACTGATGCTGTGATTTCCTTTGTTCTTATCCATAACTGCGTGCTCCATCCTTGGCTTGTTGCCTGTATGTTGTTTCCTGGTTAGGGAACATCATTTGTTCCATTTTGTCTTTTTCCTTTTCTCAGTTAGGGAACAATAGTTGTCCCATTTCATCTTTTTCCTGCATGAAGAAGGACATCAATCAGCTAAATTGTGATAATAGATAATTTCCTCATTTTTACCATAATCCTTTGATATATTAACATTTTAGAATATAAAGGGAATATAACTAAAGAAAAGGATGATGAAATAAGTAAGATATGCATACCTTTTCCATAACTCAACACAGGCCACTACAGGTCAACCTACACGATGTCCTAATGCTCCTACAAGATCCCATGTATTCCTACAAGATACAGCCCAGAGCAAGAAGATGGATTTGGAAGGTGATGTAAGTCTTAGAGAAGGTGAATGGTGGGTGAAATGAGGCAAGAGAGTGCCTAGGACTCCTTCAGAGCTCAAAATAGAGTTGTGATATGGTTGGATTTTTTCAAAAAGCTTGGAGAAATATTCTTGTCGAATGATGAATTTGGTGAGGGATTTAGTGAAAGAAAGTGACAACCATGGATGGATGAGGTTAGGATGGGGTTGTTGATCATGAAATCTCTTTGTACTAATAAAACTCCTGCACTACATCAATAATTAAAATTTATCCATAAATCATGTAAACAAGAAGGATTTCAATTAACTAAGGAAAACAAAATTTCATGAGCTAGCTGCCAATTTCATGCATGGGAAAACTTGCAAAATAATGTGAACCTTGATGATATCTAATGTAAGACTGAATATAGAAGAAATGAAAATTAAATCCTATTCTTGAAAACTAGTAAAATGCTGGCCTAAGTAATAGAAAACCCTAAATTCCATGAGAACTCAGAATTCTGTCTTTTTGGGGCTGCATAGGATTTCTTTCATCAAACAATGGTCCCTGAAGGGAGGAGTGAGGCCAAATCCACCTACTAACAGCTTTTTGATATTCCTTTATATTCCTAAGCTAATGCTGAAGCAATGCACAAATGGAAGCAAACTAATCAAATCCACAACTACTTGTTGTTGGGTCTTGAAATTGTCATTCATTTCCATTACACTTTCACTATTATGTCCATTATATCACCTCCATTTCACTACCATGTTACTACATTCATCTCACTTTCATTATCATTGGGTCACATTTATGTTTTTCCAAACTTTATTAATTCTTAGCCTTTTTAGTGAATTTGTGGTTAAAAATTAGAAAATAATGTGCATATGCTTATACCTAACAAGTGGGTTGAGATTGTTGACATGTGTAGGTCAAAAGGAGGCTTCTAAAAGACCTATATGTAGCACCCTAAGGCCAAATTCGAATTTGAGTGGAGAAGATCATGGGATCATGAGGATATGTGTCACATCTCCTATTTGTATTGAAACTCTAAGAAGACATGTGTCTTATCAGCTCCTATTTTGATTAGGACTCTAGAGGTAGAGGAAGAGATTCATGGACTCTCATTAATGAGATGACTTATCATCTTTTTGTATGAATAGGAGATCTCTCTCCTTCATTTTTTAGCTTGTAGCTGGTAGCTTTTGAGCTTTTTAGTCTTAGCTTTTGTAGCTTGGAGCTTGTAGTTTTTCCTTGATGGCTTTGGAAAGATTTGGAGAGCTTTGTTGTACTTTGTAATTTTGAAGAATTTGAATAAAGCTTTGATGTTCTCAACATGGAAGGAGATGTGAAGTAGACGTCATGGAGCATATTAGAATGTAAAGTAGAGTAGATTTTGTTTTGTAGTTTTACTTTGATTTCATTCAACTATGTCATTTTATTGCTTTCAAGTTTGATAGTTTAGATTTTCCATTCATGCAATTTTAATTCATGCAAGTGTGTTCAACCAGTTGATTGTAGATTTATCTAACTGTGAAATCTATGCTTAACAAAATATTCCAAGAAAGTAGTCGTCCTATTTTCCGATTAGTGCTTGGAGCAGTAGAGCACATAGTAGATTAGTTTTCCTTTACATGTTTCTTGTATTTTCTTATTAGATTAGTCAAGCATTACATAAAATGGATATTTCTGGAGCCTTTAGCTGATTGGTTTATTCTCAAGGTAATTGGTAAAATATTGAGTTTATGAATGAGATTTTCGTGTTGTTCAGTACCTTTTCTTTCTTAATATAGTCACTCATGTTATAAGCAAATATTTCTGGAGCCTTTAGCTGATTTTCAAGTTAATTGGCGAAGTGTTATGTTTATAAATGAGTTTAGAGTTAGATAGTTTTAATGTCATTTTCTCATGTTATAAGCAAATATTTCCGGAGCCTTTAGCTGATTTTCAAGTTAATTGGCGAAGTGTTATGTTTATAAATGAGTTTAGAGTTAGATAGTTTTAATGTCATTCTCTCATGCTATAAGATGATATTTCCGAAGCCTTTAGCTGATTTTCAAGTTAATTAGCGAAGTGTTATGTTTATGGATGAGATTACTGGCTGATCATTAGTTTAAAATCAGTTTCAAGTTTTACTTTTTCCTTTAGTTTAATTGCAGTAGTTTTATTTTTGCTTTCTTGGAATTCATTTAGATGTTATCATTTTTACTTTCATTTCATAGACATTTTGCAGGCTTAGATTAATCTAACTGTTCAAAGTTTTGATTTGTTTCATTTTCTCCTTTCTTTAGAAACTAGATTCTAACATTAGAAGTCATTAGATTTAATTGTCCTTTAACATTTGGAGACTTCACCTAGAAGCATAGCTTTTCTTTCTTAGATTAATTTCCTTAAGCATAAGAAACAAATCCCCCAAAAACAACATAAACTATAAAACAACGAAGTAAGAAAAAGGCTTAACTAAGCACATATGGTGCACCACACTTCATCAGTTTATGATACCTGGATTGATAATTTATGTAGAGCAATTTAAGACGTTAAATTGACTAGAAATTTTGGCGCCGTTGTCGGGAAGTGTAATTAGGAGACCTTATTTCTTACATCTAAAAAAATTAATAATTTCTTGAGTATGCTCTCCTCCTGCACCTTGTGTGAACTGGAGGATCAGAAAAAGAATTTTATGTTAAAAAAAAGGGGGGGGGGACAAAATAAACTTCATCATTTCATTGATTCGAAAATAAAAAATAAAAAAAAATTCCAACTGCTTTGATAGGTTCAGCTATCCAAGATTGACTGGTTATGGTTTGTAGTGACCCTTAAAATAATGTGTCCTGTTTTAATAAGATTTTGCAAATTAGCTACGGAATGCAACCTGATTCCACAGCTAATTCCAAGGTTTAGCAGGTTACAGGCATCCAATGAAGAAACCGACCACATGGGCATCTTCGGAATTGTCCCAACATGGATCCTATCCTAGTCACCTAGCCCAGATCAATAAAAAGACTAGCTTAAGACCTTAGTCAAAGTCTTGTTTTTAGCATATTTACCTTGAAGTCTTTGCTGCCTGAAATTGAAAACCATTAATCATTTTTACAAATTTTGCAATTTCAGAGGAAAAAGAAGAAGCAACTCAATGACACGACTCCTGTGATATTTATTGATGATATCTTCGCCCTGTAATACACTCCACAATAGTTTCAGGTCCACTTTGTATGGATCCCTCATGCTGCCAATAAGTCGACCCAATGCATCGATACAAATGGCCACATGAATTTGTGACATGATTACCATGGCCTCAACATGTCAACTGCTCCCAATCCAATGACTTCAATTCAACATTACATGCGTAGTCTCTCGGTCGTGGTTTTATTTAGCGATTCCCCACTCTTCTTTATGAAATGGCTTCATGACTCTTCAAATAATGCGCTCTTCATTAGTGTGCCTTTCCTGTGATTAGGATTGAAAATTTCTTATCTCCCACATGGATCTCCAATAAGGATCAATAGGATGCACACTACCACTAGCAAACAAAGACATATTGTCTTACCTCTAATTCAAAATTTCACAGACGAATGCAACAATTCAGGAAAACGCAAAACAATAAAAAAACGTCAAACTTCAACTGCATGATCTGGCCAAACGAAGACGAAGTAGGGAAAAATAAAACATGGGTTTTTCGGGGACAGGGTCAATTAGATAACCCAAAAATCGTTTTAAGAAATTTGAAACGGTTGGGGATATTTTTTCAGTTCTTTGAAGCCCATTTTTGCATGCCAAAACGGAAATTAAATTGATGAATAGTCTGTTGTTTACGCCACACCTCAATTTTGTTTACACCACGCCTCAATCTTGTGTGCTAGCATTTCATTTTTGTTTTCACCACGCCTCAATCTTATGTGCTGGCATTCAATTTTGTTACACCACGCCTCTTACTAGCGGTCTCTCCCTGTGACCTGTACATCAGTTTACGACTGATTACAATCCAAAATCACACGACTCTTCTCTTGAATTATTTCCACGTTGCAGAGATTGGATCAGGTCTGGCTGTGTTGTTCCATTTTTAACTCAGACTTCGTTATGCCACTCCACCATGTCTCCCGCCATGCCTCACGCCTTCGTTTTTAACTCGTACATCGTTATGCCAAGGTGTCGTGGTCTATTTGATTGAATCTCTTGCAGCTCTATCTCTGTATTTTTCGGTTGTGGCTCTTGATGGCTCAAGGAATAAATTGTTTTCACAGTAAATTGATACATATACCGCAAAGATTATTTCTGAATGCTGACAGAATGATCCAAATCGACGACCTTCATTTGGAGAGCTTGTGATTGCTGAAGCTGCTTGTTTCGCCTCTGTGAGAAACATGGCATTGTCCTTTTCACCATAATAAGAAGCTGTAAGTATCTAGATATGGATAAGATGATATGCTCTGAGAAACCTTAGAGCCTATTGTTTGGTCCGAGTTGTCTTAAACATGAGCTATGGCTCAGTATATGCGTGCCTAAACCAAAAACAGCTAAACTCTATTAAAGGAAATGTAAAAGACCATGGCTATCTTATTCAGCAACTATGAAAATTTTGGGAAATGGTTTCTTGAGAATTGTCAAATCCAAAACAAGTTCGAGTGTTGCAGTAGTTGGTCTGCAAAATAATCCTCTGTACATACAAAAAATTCAAAACTGGTGGTTGGTTGTCTTTTAGCTACGAAATGTAGCTCTGTTCCGCAGCTAACCGGAAATTCCGCAGCCATTTTCATACTTCTGTAGGTTACAGGTGTCAAGAGTCGAAACGAGCCACATGGTAGCTGGGAAAATATCAGTACATGGATGGTGTCCTATCCATTTGATCCAAGTCGATGAAAAAGACCCCGATCAAAGGGAAGTCAAGGTGTGTGTTATCATTAAGTCGCCGCATGTCAAGAAAAAAACACAATTTTGAATCAATGAAATGAATAAGTTATTTTCTCACTTTTCTGAAGGTATTGATTAATTTTGGACTGATGATGAAAGATGAATGGCTAACTTTTTATTAAAAAATTTTAGCTACAGAAACTGTGCACATTCCGCAGCTAAAGTCCAATTCCGCAGCTGTTCTCCAATTCTACAGCTGATCTAATTCCACAGCTAAACGTCAATTTGCAGCTGAAAAACATCATTGTTCAAATCAGCCTAACTTTCTCATACGAAATTAGATTTTGATGATTCAAGTGTCATTGGAAAGATCTCGACAAAATCTACACAATGAGAAATCTATCATCATAGTTTGAAATAGTAAATAATGAAATAAATTGCTGAAAAGAAGCCACATTCAACTTGAGGCACTAATTCCAAAGAAGGTATAAATTCTTTTGATTTTCCTTTGAGAACTTGTTTCATTAATACAAATTCTTAGTTTTGTGTGTAAATATCATAACTAGAGAGATTGATCACCTCTCTCCTTTGATAATATTACATTGCATTGTATAAGAAGTATTAGTTTTTTTTGCAGGTTCCAGGAGAAAGGGAAAATGACTACAAGTGAATGGTGTCTCTCTTAAGAGACCAATTTGTTTCATAAGAGGATGATCAGCAACAAAGAGGAAATATGCTAATGCAAAGTTAGATCCAAATACTTGCAAAACTTTCAGATACTATTGTCTCCATCACATCCATACTTCATAATAAACCATTCACCTCATTTCCCTTCATATTTTCCATTTACGTTCACATACACTTTCCATTACTTTTTCTTCACTCATAACGCACAAATAAAAGCAAGAGGCTCATTTACATGCTCATTGCCCATTGCCATTTCTACTCTCCATTACCATCTTCCATTTTCATCTTCCCTTTCCTATCATTTTCATTTCGCAAATAAGCCCTACTTCAATGCAAATTATTGAGTCCATAGTCCTTTGAGTCTAAGTTCCTTGCAAAAGCACCTTGAGGCTTGCATGCCTTAATGGCAAGTCCTCATGCTGACGAACAATGGGAATACATTAATGTCCATTGTTCATCAGATTTCTAGGTGACTTGACATCGGCAAATGCATTCGTACCTAGCAAGATGTGTTTGGGCATCTTGATTTCATTGTCATCAATGGTGAGAGTTCTCGTGTTGACTAGTGGCATCCATTAATGGCCAACTAA